>CM061532.1:65830364-66105211 GCA_030545055.2 Neoaliturus tenellus
TGTTAATTCGATAAAATTATAACAGTAATTTAACGTTTAATTTTCAATATAAGATAATAACTGTACTATTGTGTTGACGTTTTCGTAAATTTATATATTTTATGGTTTTATCATGTACTATAAAAAAAATTGTAGTTTTTAAACAACATCGAAATTCTGCAGATCAGGAAAATCTTGATAAAAAATTCGGTTGTTTCTCTATGATAAACTCACTAGACTAAAATTAAAATCTAAAATTGATGAGTTATTGGTATTTATCCACTAACTTGTGAAAACGCCAATTTGTGAAAACCCAGTGTTTCTTGGTGCAAAATAACAATGTTGTATGTTAAATCACTCATTTTAGACTCTAACTGACGACTTTACAAACCAAGAAATTGGCAAATGCTCTTTCTTAATAATACAAGAGTAGGAAATATCCGTATACGTAAAATTTATGACAGTCAAAGCGTCAAATTAAACAGATTCGCCGATATTGCTTGGAGATAAACGACCCTAATGATTACTGAAATTAATGTCCTTATAATTTCATCTAGATAACTTTCTCATTATGGAACAGTTACAGATAAGCGTTCAATCAATATTTATTTGTTTCTCTTAGTGATTTATGTTTTAATTTAAAGTGGATGAGTTCTGGGCGGTCTTGTGATGTAATTGAAACATAAAAAAATCTGAAACGGACGAGAGTGGTTTGCATATTTGGGTGTGAAAACTACAGTTATAATGACAGAACCAGCGACGGCTGTTAATGCGGCTGATAACATCGGATGATAAACCTTACCTTATCCAACTCACCGGGCCACCAGCCGCCAGCCGACCGACACGCCTCATTTTACTTCTCGCCTCAACTCGCTCCTAATTACGATCGGCTCCAAAAAGAGTTTCTCTTTTAATTAAACTAGATATGTTTTTTCTGCCAAAAAGTCCCGGAACGTTCATTTTATTTTTGTAAACTAATGACAGTGAAAAATTGTTTGTTTTAGGCATATACAAATACAATTATTTTTCAAGGCATATATTTGTCATTTTACATTTCAAAAGGTTGGCCCACTGAGGAAGTATAGTAAATATTGAGAGTAAGCATAGATTGATAAACACATAAAATTAAATGTCCCAGTTATTAGAGCACAATGTAGTAAGCCGACTGTCGATAGGATAGCCGAATCAAAAATGGCAGTCAAACCTTGCATTAAAATCTTGTTTTCGAAAATAAACACGCAATAATTTCTTACATATAATACTTTTTAAGTTTGTTGCAAGGCCAACTAGTTTGTGGCATACTGTTATCATTTCAAAAACCATTAAAACTATGTATACCAAGGCCATTGCAGTTTACTCCTAGACTTCCTACTTAATAGATTGTTAAAAGAATACAGCAATTTATTTTGCCTGCGAAGTCAAGTAGCCGTAGTGGGAATTTCATACCTGAATCCGGTTCCAATTTTACACAATGTTCTGAAGGCGAGAAACAATATCTAGTATTCGGTGTAAAACACTGTGGCCAAAGAATGCTGCTACACTTCGACATATGTGTGAGACCCAAGACTCGGGAGGGGATTTTACCAGCGGAATGCAATTCATTGACTATATACGTTCATACCCTTTAGTTGCAATTAATTGACTACATACGTTAATAGTCTATAGATGCAATTCATTGACTACACAAGTTCATAGCCTGAGGGCGCCCAATTCAACGGCTACCGATCTATTCTGTCTGTATTAGGAGTCTCAAATTCATAAAAAATTCATCGTGCTGTGCTTCGTGAGTACCTATTTGGTGCCTTTATTTAAAATAAGATAAAAATGTAAGAAGTTTTTAATAAAGAAAAAACTTGGCCTTTGATTTGGCCTTGTAGATTTTTTTTATATTTAATCCATATTAAGCTATAATGGTTTAAAGTTTATAGTGGTGTTTCTTTAAAAGGAAGGAAATCTTAATATCATGGAACACGTTTGGTAATTTTCATATAATTTTGTAAATGTACTCATTTTTAATAGTATATATATGGATTAGAAAAAAATTATTAATGTGGTTGTGGTTTATAACATAAATAAAGGCCTACACTAATTTTATGAATCCAGTCTCTTAAATAATCTGCCCAATCATTATAGAGTAAGAGCATAAAAGTTAACTCCACTCAATTCCATATTCAAACTGTACATAAAATAAACATTCCACAACCTGCTATTCAAAATTTCTAGAAAAATGTTGTCCGAAATTTCGAGATATCATCATTAACTCCTGGGAATGCAGAAGTGGCTCCTGTCAAAATGTTGACGCCGCCGGGAGAGTTAGTCGTCTCTGTTTCACCTCTGAGTCTGAGGTAGCCTAGACGAGACAGTGAATTATAGTCAAGCTGACGACGGCTGACACTGCGTGTCAGGAAAACTATAAATATCAGAGCCGGACACGCAGCTATATGTCACTTCTGACGCAGCTACACACACATCCACATATTATTTCTTTTGGATGCCTTCAACACATTTCTGTCTATTATGTGAATAGATTTATGGTGTTGAATTCTGTTTCGCGATGTCTTCATTTAGGATTGCATTTAGGCAAATATTCATTAAAATTAACTCTAAGTAATTGATTTGCTTCTTTAAATAGTCTTGTTCTGTAACAAATAGCAAACAAAATTATTATTCTTTTTGTCAAACTCACCGGGTACCTGAGATTGTGTTAGCTCTAGGGAAATGTTTTTATTGAATTATAGCTGTCTCTAAGGGACAACATTATCTACCACGATCAGATCAAAAAACTTAGTCGAAGAAGGAAAAAATTAGTGTACACAAAGGAAAATGGATGGACCACAAACTATTAAAAATATGGCGACCATGAGAGTCGGCACCAAAACCTGTCCATCGGCAAAAATCCTCGAAGCGTTATTAATGCCACAATGAAAGTCGGCACCAGGAAGGTTTTGCAGTGGCCTCAGGTAGTCTCCCCTCCACAACGCCGTCTTACCCCTATTTCTCTTGTCTTTTGCCCCCTTGCTAGCTCTCTCACCACTTCCCTTAGATCAGTGCAGGGTTCAGCTCCATTGATGATTTTGACATTCCTCTATTGATTACCGTCGACCCTTGGAAGTATTTGCTGCACCGATGGTCAGTCGGGTGCTCTGTTCCCAATTTTTAAATCGCACGCGGTCACTCGTTTTTTAAGACAGTAAAATGCTGATAACCTACTGAGACAGTAATTAGTTTCTTACGAACAAATACCTCAAGAATTATTTTTTTAGGTAATATGTAAAAGAATGTAAATGTTTGGGAGCGGTACGTTAGATGATGTATTTAAACTGTAAAAAAATATACACGTAAGTTCGTTACAGTTTTGTCCTGCATCTGCAAAGTAACAGATAAGAAACGCCTAGGCACACAGCCTTCTATAAAGAAACAATTAAACTGATTAGTAGTAGAACCGGAACATAATAAGTTCAACAATCCAGCAATAACACAAATTTGTAACGATAATTTTAGATTTTACGAACCGGAATCTACAAAATACATTTGTCTAAAATATAATAAGAGTTGTCACGATTTATTCATATTATCGTGTAAGATATGTTGTGGTCAAAGTTTTATCAACGAATAACATGAAAATCACAAGTATGGAGAGTAAAAAATGTATACTTAACTATACGTTAATAAAACCATTAATTTAAGGATGATTCCTAAATTATGTAGATAGTCAATAAAATATATTCTAGATTAATATCGTCTACACAGCCTGTAATTTTATGCAAATAAGCCCCGTCCGTGAGTTGGTAATGACATTGGGGGTTTCAAGATATCACAGGGGGTAATGTTCAGAGAGTGAATAGTGATGACGGGGTATGAGCGTGAGGGGAGGTTAAAAGTGGAAGGAGGGACCGGCGTGGCAGGTGCCGACTTTCATGGTGTCATGGCGGGACGGGTGCCGACTTTCATGGTGTCATGGCGGGACGGGTGCCGAGTTTCATTGGTTTTTTTTTATAGCGACTAAGAACTGGTGCCGACTTCCGTAGTCCCGAAAAATATTTATTACACTTACGCATTACTAATATAAAAGTGTTATGTGCAGAATATGAAGTGTCTGCAACCAAGGAGGATTTGTTTAGACGAATTTCCCTTGGGTTTAGGCCTATCGACTTTTGGAAAGACTCGACAAACGTGTTTGGTGTTGAAGAGTCTCGTTTTTTCACATCACATCGCCCAACGACCTTTCCCACCACAATCATCGGAGCCACCTACGAACAAGTAATCCCCAAAAATAGAAATAAAAGCAAGTCGAGGATTACGTCGCCCCGGTTATGGTTGGAGGGCATCGACACCGGAGAATAGACCAGTGAGATGTTAATCCTGGTCTTACCCGGTTGTTTACAGCACTGTCGTCCACAAGAATGCGCGAAACAAGCCTAAACCGCTTACCGCCATTCCCGGCCGCCGGCATAATTTAATACTTTAATTCCGGAGAGAGCGGGAGAGGGAGAGGGCGATAGGGAGAAAGCGTGAGTGGGAGAGAGAGGGATAGCTACAAAGTAAACAAGAAGGCAGTGGTCGCGTGCCGAGCACCTGCTGACTTGATCACCTGTCCTGTCTGACTTGCCGCCTGCTCGATCGCATCATACTATATAAAGTGAGTCAAGTAGGCTACAGAACCGGGGCGGTCCGCCGCTAATGCGATCCAACGGTAATGTCGCTCAAAGCTTCTAAACCCTGAATGTGTTTAGAGGTTTTAACATACTTAACATAATTGTTGAAGATTTTGCATATTAATAGACTAATAGGAAGGTTTAAATCAAACTAAATGTGGTAAAAATTTTTAATTGAGAATTGAGGATAAAATATATCCCATTAGAAACGAAATTCCCTAGTAATAATGGTTGCCAAGTAATAATAAGAAGTACTTGCTTATGTAAAGTTTATAATATAAATACGACATTCCATTATTGTGTATCTAATAATGATTTTGTATGATAACCAATCTAAACTATTGCGACAACGAGGAACGATGAAATTAATCAAATCGTATATGAAAATAGCATAAAGATGTACTATAGTATATTTCGTTACAACGGCGAAAAATGGTGTTTTGAAGGCCTAGAGATCGTGTTTCAAGTTGAAGGCGAAGTCGAGAATTTGAAACGATTGAGAGTGGGCAAACGTTTTTGGCCGAGTTATGCCTACGAACGATATTTTTCATTACTACAAGTATAAATTATAAACAGATTGCATTTTTCGCCCATAACAAACAAAAAATATCCTCAGGAATGCTGGCAAAATTTATTTTTATAAAAAGAAACAGAAACAGAGTACGTCTACCAAATTTTACACAATCTTATAACCGTTTCTTACACACAAACCGTAATATTTAAACTGAAATTTAATTATATTGATTTTTCAAACAAAGCTGGAAAGGAAATGTCCATTTAAAACGGTGCACCGGCCACACAGTGTAGAGCTACGATGAAATAATTGTATTAATTAATCAGCTGCACTGTAGGACCGGTTCCCGAAGGAACAACAGGTGTAGTGAACCTACAGGCCGCGGGGAAGAGACTAACAATGGCCACAGTCACATGACCCTGCCCTGACCTCTCCACTGCCTACCAGATTATAGGGTTGTTAACACTGAATCACGTGATACACTCATTGTTGCCTGCGGACCCAGATATGACGTGTACTACGAATAACATAACTGTGATCTCTCAGTCGGCTACACCGTTCTCCTATCAGATGAATTTTTAAACATTGTTTACAGAAGATGCATGATTGGTTGTAATGGATGGAGATAATTCTTTTGAGGTCACGAACTGTAGATTCGAATATGAAAAATCAAAATAGAACCAAAGTAGTATATACGCTAACGCTGGACTGTTAACTGGGGGGTATTTAATTTAAATGTGATGTTACGTAATATGTAAATATTCTGTTCTTCGAATGTTTGCTAATATTTTGCACTATTACTGAAGAAGTATAGTCTAAAATAAATTATAAGTGGTTGTGGGTTAGAAAGGATAACTGATCATATTTTAGTCATAAAAAATGCAAGGTTGATTGATCATGAAAAAGGAACAACTACTTAGAATTTAAAGAATATATAAGTTAATGCATAACACATTTCAGCAAGGTTATAGGTTGTCATAAAGATTTGTTTTAAAGCTTTTTTACTGTTAGCTAGCCCTTTTCGGTTTCTAAATGTTTCGCTGGTACGAATGTAAATTACAGTTAATGCTGCCAATTTAGATGGTAAAAAGCTGTTCTTGTTTCCACACTTGGCTAATCGGTTTCGAAGTCAGTTTCGAATTTTCCAACGACTTCTGCGACTGTCCCACATTTCTACTTGATTAAGCGGCAAAAATCATTAGCGAGTAGTAGTGTAAAATTGCGGCCGCTGGCCCAGTTCAAGGTCACCTGAGGGATGACGTCATCGAGGTCAATGACCTCACCGATGACGTCATCGATGACGTCATCGATGACGCAATCGATGACGTCATCACTAATGACGTCATTTCGATGACGTCACACCCATGACGTCACAGAAATGACGTGCTGATGACGTCATCACCCCTTACGTCATCAAAACGACGTCACCGACGCCACTAAGGTCAAGGTCACGCAGAAACTTAAAATTTTTTAGCACTTTTGCCGTTTCTCGCACTACGCTCCGAGTTTCAGTCAGAGTCCCCGTGACCTTGACCACTTGGAGCGAATTTTCGACAAGAAACGGCAAAAGTGCCAAGTTAAACTCGAGTTTCTGACATGACTCTGCCTAAATGGGCAATCGGTTATCCCTCAGGTGACCTTGAACCAGTACAACGCCCGCAATTTTATGTTACTGTGACCTTGAACACTTAACAACGGAGCGCCGACACCGATGCGCACCCCACGACAGCCACCGAGTGACTGACTATCAGGCTCTGTGTACTCTAGGTATATGGGGAAGTGGAGGGGGAAATCTCAAGGTCATCCAAATGGAGTTTTAAAAAGTTGAAGAGTAGAAAGACTACTCTTGTGCTTCCTGGGCGACCTCATCAATCTCTAATGGATCTGTAAACCAATCCGATCTGTAGCGGCAGGAGTCCAGAAAACAGGTGCACCACCCATCAGGTTGTCCGTAGCATTTCCGACAATTGGTAAGATTGGAGAAGTGAAATTTAATACACCGCTGCGGACAACAAGTATAAAAGTATTTGGATTTGTAGATTTTGAAAGTTTGTAGTACCGGCGGTGGCAGCTGTTGGTTCTTGCATCTACACCTGCAACATCCGAAGCATTCACATTGCCGGCAGGCCAGCCCATCCACTTGCCACTTTGGTAAGAGGAAACACTTATCCTCACAGCAATAGGTTGTCCCCGTCTCTTCCTCCCAACGCTTCTTTGCACAATATGTGACGCCTTGTATCTCCAAACACCTATGCTCGCAACATGAGATGCGCTTACTTTCCATAGTTGATGTTGCTTTGACGAGGGAGCACGATGAAGTGATGCTGTGGTCAGTGGGAATGGGGTTTATATAAACTAAGGTGAGTGGAGGGGGAAAGGTCAAGGTCATCCAAATGGAGTTTTAAAAAAGAAAAGAGTAGAAAGACTACTCTTGTGTATCTATAGCGATTTCATTGATAGTGAGTGCTTCTGTATGCCAAGTTGATCTGTACTGACAGGCTCCTAAATAATGTTTGCAAAAACCTGCAAAATGATTGTTGCACAATTTGCAGCCAGTTAGCTGTTTTAATGTGAATTCAATGCAACGTTCAGGGCAACAAGTGTACTTATGCCCTCTCATCTGGTACACATGGAATGTCTTCAACTCCGGTTTCGGCTTCTTCCAAGACTTGCACTTACACATGCATTGACCAAAAGCTTCACATTTTCTACACGCCAGGCCATCCGCAACATCAATGTCATTCGACCATGAAAAACATTTCCGTTCGCAACAGTAGTTGAGTTGACTCTCCATGTTGCTGTGGTGAAGGTGCGCGATGAAATGATGCTGCAGTCATTGAGAGTGCACCTTAAATAAACTCAGTGGAGGGGGAAAGGTCAAGGCCATCCAAACGGAGTTTTAAAAAAGATAACTAGTCGTCCTCCTCCTCCTCCTCATCCGTTGTACTTAGAGAGCTGTCAGACGAAGAGCCCCGTGCAGGTGCTCCCCAGATGAAAAACAAATCAATTTTAAAACGAAGACCAGGATCTTGCATCATCAATTCCTTTAATTTGTCACATACTAAGTCGACCTTGTGTAAGGTGTCAACAACAAGCTTCCAATTCGTTGGTTCAATATAACTTGTAGTAGAGTCTGCCTCGCTGATAACCACATCCTCCGGCCGTATTGGAGTGTAAAGATGTGTAAAGTTCTTTGGCTGTAGCTGAGGTTCAGGCTGGCTGGAAGTGGAAGGTTGAGTGTGGACCCCTGTCGCATCGAAATCCATAGTCATTCTACATTCAATGTTGGGGTTTTCGTTTAATACATACACCAATTTCTCATGCAACATATCCACTTCTGCCGAGTCTTGCAGATGAACATTCCAGGAAAATGGCCATTCTTCATCCGTAGTGGAGTCAACTCGAGAAAGAGTGCTGTCCGCCATGATAGCTAAGCAAGGAATGATGTGAGCTACAGACTGTGGTAACAGTATTGAAAAGTAGAGGGGGTAAACCAAAAGTACGTGGAGGGGGTATTTTCAAGGTCATTTAATTTGGGTTTTAAAAAAAGGAAATAGTGGAGGGGGAATTCTCAAGGTCATCCAATTTAGGTTTTAAAAAAAAGGAATGAAGCTTACTCCTCTTCAGCCTCGTTGTCCCCTGCATCTTCATCAGCCTCATCTTCATCGACGTCAGACTCGCCGTAAGGATAGATCGGGGACATGGGCGAATATTGTGGAGATTGTTGACCGTTGTTGTCGTCCCCTTGCATTCTAACTTGGGACCAATCATAATTTAAATTCATTTGTATTATGATCCCAGGGTTGTCCCGCAGTATTTCCTTCATACGTTCGCAAATTGACTCCAAATAGTGTACACTATCGATCGACAGTGTCCAACCCGTACTTGTACCGACATCAGTAGTGGAGTCAGCTTGGCTGATGGTGTTGTTGTCTGCCATGGTTGCTTGTCGGACAAGGAATGACGGTTGATGTGATGCTCATGCAGGAACATGGTGAAGTGGTGGGGGGTGTGGTGGAGTAGTGGGGGAATTTTCAAGGTCATCCAAACGGAGTTTTAAAAAAAAAGGAAAACTTACAAAGTAACATTGAAACTTTCCAATTGATGGTGGCGAGCGTTTTCTTCTGCAACCTTGCCGACACATGTGACTATGCCGTACAGTATGAAAAGTACAACCATAATAAGGCCGAACAATAAAAGATAGCCGTTGACTATCATGATATTTTCTGAGTGGATCTGTTTTCTTCTTATCGCCCTCTCCTGCATCCTCTTCTCCAACTCGTGGACGAAGTCACAACATGCTTGAGGACATCTTTCATCTGTTGGTAGGTTTGCCATTGTTGATGTTGTCGGTGTGGCTGTTGAAGATGGAATGAGGTTTCCAATTGCGATGTGCCATGTACACCAATAGTCAAGTGGTGGGGGTAACAAAGCAGTGGAGGGGGAAGTTTCAAGGTCATCCAAATTGTGTTTTAAAAAAACCTATCTTGTTACTGAGCTTATATGTCAGTAACAAGATAGGTGTTTTTGCTCTTTTACTTCTTTAATATAATGAAAAAATATACATATTCTACAATGGTTAGGACAAGAAATACAACTGCTAGTCAGCTGAAGTAGTCCAAGTTGTCTGGCTCGGTCTTCATGGACGCTGGTGAGGAAGCCGTCGAGGAGTGTCCAGGCTCTTCCTTTGACTGCCGGGTGTTCCGTATATTGCAAGCGTAAACTTGCACATTTATACGGTAGCCTCGTGCCACCATCAGCTGCAACTCCTTGTATAAGTCGTTTAGCTCCTGCTGAGTCTTGATGCTCACCTCCTCGTAACTTGCGCAACTAACGTTCAGAGACATCTTGATGTTGCTAGGTTGGCTGCTGGAGTAGAAATGAAGCCGAGGCACAGCGCTTGGAGGTACATGAAAAAGTGGTGGGGGTAATAGTGGTGGGGGTATAGAAAATCCAATTAAACAGTTCTAAACTTTTTCCATCGATACAATGGAATGGAACAAATAGCGCAGGTGTCCTTGTAATTTTCAAATCGAAACAGTGGCGCTAGAAATCCGAATTGTTTTATACCACCATCCTGTACGAATCGCCGAAGGTCTCTGACGGCGGCCTCGCCACAAGGCCTACAAAACTTTTCCCCGTCGTGGAACTTATACCAGGAGTATTCCGAATACCCTGTATTTTCCCTCCTGTAGCGTTTGACATCTTCTTTTATTGTTAGTGGGATATTGTCTTGTAAACATGTTGGGAACAAGTCCTTGTGAGTTATAACTCGTTGTATGCAAAGCTCGTACAAGGTGCTCATCGTTTGCTAGTTGGCAACAGACTGACCGTTTTTCGCATCCAAGCAGGTTTGAATCCTAGTGCGGTAGTGGGGGTAATTACAGTAGTGGGGGTAATTGTGAAATGCAAAGGTCAAAGGTCAAGGTCACCCGCGAAGTTTAAAAAAAATGCAACATATCAATACGTGAAGTCTGTCACATATTGATATGTTGCATTTTTTGTTTTTTTATTATTTTTTTTGTCTTTTATGATTCGTTTATTTATAAAACATTACAACAACAACATATGTACAACATTAAAACTTAAATCTAACACTGCTGCTTGTCAGCGATGTGGATGGTCAACTCTGTAGAATTGCTACCCGTGCAGCCGTGGGACACCAGGTATAGACACCCGGGTTGAATAGAGCGAAGATCCTCGTTTTGTAGAAGATGGACGAATCTCTTGGGCAGGTACACCTGGAACTTTGGTTCATCCCCCGGAGTAAACGGTGCCTCGCTGAGACTGCAGCAGATGGCCTCCCCAACTGTAGTCTCCATCTTCTTCATAGCATGGATTATGTAGTGCTTCTCGTCTTTTAGTTCCGAGCACTTCTTTACAGGTAATATTGTTGACTTGGAGTGAGCATTGAACTGCTCGACCAAAGTCTGAAGGAACTGGTGAGATGCCATGGTCAGGTTACAGATCGTCTTCTTGCTCGGAGATGTTGTCGTCTCGGAATCTCGAGTAATACTCATGCCAGGTCCCTGTCTGCTCCCCACTTATATACTCTCCGTTACCCCCACCACTCCCCAATTCCCCACTTTGAAGGTAAGAGGCGAGTTTATAGGCATTTTTCAAAGCGCAATGTCTATCTTTATCATGTTCTGGGCTTTTTGTACAAATACATATGGTTTCCAGCATGTATTGATAATTCTTATCCAATTCCACATCATTAACCGGAACATGAGTAAATCCTTCAATCCATCTTTTCTTTTCCAGCCCCTTTGTGTAAATATTGGTAAACTTGTCTGAAAAGTGATGCATAATGTGATACAAGTCCGTGTAACTTGTAAAACCATCATACCAATCGATATGATGGAAGTGTTTTGAAATCCATCTGTTGGTAGTAGCGGCTTTACTAGTTAAAGACGAATAAGAACATGGTGGTTTAAATAAAAACGAATAAGGAACACTTGTATTCATGTCCAAAAACACAAGTTCTTTTATAATGAATCTATCATCATTACCACGAAACGCTTGAAACTCAATAATACCAGGCTTGGACTTTACTTGTTGTTCTTCTCCCTTGTCCATTTTGAAGGTCACACGTCTGCTCATTACGAAGTCAGGAGGTCAACTGATTTCCACACCACGGTAGGTACTACTTTTATACCAGGCCGTACAGTTGTTGGCGCGTTGGTGTATATTTAACGTGGGCACCGTCCCCAATAGGCCTAACCCCACAAAATGTTGGTTATTGTTTTAAAAACTAACCATTGTCATTTAAGTTTCCATCTTTATATTTTCCTTATTTTCATTTTCATCACTAACACTTGATTCTTCTCCTCCATCTTCCTCTTCTTCCTGTTTTACTGATTTCTTATGTAGTTGAGCGTACTTTTCCAATTGTCTCCACATCTGTACTTCATGAGGAACTCTATTAAATATAGAAGTATCCACAGGTCCGTATAATATAGGTGCGTCCGGTTGTTTGTCCAAAGTGTCTTCCAGATAATCTTTAATAATCGAACTTGAAAACACCAGTTGTCTCAAGTATCTTGTTATAGGTTCAGTAGCACAAGTTAAAATGAAAAACTCCTCTCGATTAAGTTGAATTTTGTTATCATGTCTTGTTGTGTCTCTAAACCGTAGCTGATGATCACCACGTTGTTTAATGATATCAATTTCCACATTTGAATCCAAAAGTCCTACCCTTGTCTTTCTTCCAAACATGTTACTACTTAAATAGCATTCTAGCAGATGCAAATGTTTCATAAACGATTCCCAAGCACTGTCCGTAAACAAAATCATTTTGGGTCCATGAGTTAAAATTACAGTAGGGGAATAATCTGTAGATTTCATAACACCGATTAAAACACTTTTATCCAAACTGGAAGAGATTGGGTAAAATATTCGCAAAAATACCTCACTCAATATGTTTGGAGAAATATTATCTTCAATATCCCTTTTTCTCTTTTGTATAGTCTTTCTTCTTTTACCTTTTTCTTCAACATTATTACTGGCGTGAAGTTGTCCGCAAACGTTTTGTTCACCTCCTTCCTGGTGACCTTGAGGATCTAAAAACTCAGATATCTCCTTCTCAATAACTACCACATTTTCAGGTGTACCACTAGGAGAAGCCATATTGAATACGATGCTACCCATACAACAGTAGGCAACAAACTGATGAGGAGCGGTCTGTACGGTCTGCTTTTATACTCGCGGAATGAAACAAAACCGGTTCTTACAATACATTTTTAACAATTCCAGTTAAAGGTGTGTATGTTACGATTTTATCATGTAGAATTAAACAGTATGCAGTTGTATTAGCCGGTATAGCATCGTTGAATTCCATTTCAATTTTTATATCCACACTTGAAGACTTTACTGATTCATTTTGTTTAGAACAATCGATTACAACTATTGGGTAGGCATCGAAATATTTGTCAGGTGGTAATAAAGGTGTATTTGTTTTACCGTAATATGAACTTTGGAATCTCGCGTACATATCGTACAATATACTGTATTTCTTCTTAGTGAATGACACATTTAAATTGTCGTATGGAAAGAATTGTGAATTTAAATAAACTTTAATATTTTTCAAGTCACAATGATCAAATTGTCCTGCATGTTTAGTAATGGCGTCTCTTCTACCTGTTTGTAAACCAAATATAATATACCTGGCTCGTTCTACATAATTCGATGTTTTAACAGTCCAAGTGTGTCGATCCGTAGTAGGTAAACTGGGATGCTCATGAAATTCCCAACTTCTAAATGGAATAACAATATCACGATCGGCTTTTAATTTTCTTAAAAGTAGCATTCTATGCTCGTCAGCCAATTTAACATGTGGAACTCTCCATACAATTTTGTCTAATTTTAATTTCCATTCTAAAGTCGCATCTGTAGTAGCATCTGCAGCTTTAATAATGTCTTTATCGTTAGAAGATCTCAACAAAACTAATTCTTGTTTAACGTTTAATATTATTTTCCTATAATCTTCAGCAAAACCAAGCAGCAAACGTAATGGAATATGAAAATCAAAATATCCATTTGGATTTGGAGTGATCGTGTCAATCGTAGGTAATACCCATCCGGCAGGTTTAAGTAAATTGGTTTCATTGGGTGTTATAGATGTTAATC
This sequence comes from Neoaliturus tenellus, assembly GCA_030545055.2. Taxonomy (NCBI): domain Eukaryota; kingdom Metazoa; phylum Arthropoda; class Insecta; order Hemiptera; family Cicadellidae; genus Neoaliturus; species Neoaliturus tenellus. Next base: position 65,844,141 of record CM061532.1, read on the forward strand.
CTTTTAAAGTTGTCGTAATACCTACTTTTTTAGTGGAATCAACTGTTACACCTGATATTTCATATCTAATTTCATCAAATAGGAAAGCCATAGGATTATTTATAAATGGAACTGTTGTACCAACAGTAGTACCGTCCTTTTTAGTAACTTGTCCTTCAATATACAAGTAACTTTCACATGGTAGTGTGTAAATGTCTTGATTTTGTATGGGAATACGAATTTCATCGTTATTGTTTAATTTCGATGAAGTGTAAGGGTTGTGGGTGTGATATTCTTTTTCCCATAGGGTTTCGTCGAATGTTGGACCCTGCGCTATATCCAGTATATCCATACTCGGTTAATTTTAATCCAATTCTCTCTAAGAAACGAATGTTCTCGCGTGTTAACTCCTCCACAGCTGAAGAGCTACTAATGCGGTTTCCCGTAGGTTGTTCGCTTTTAAATGTTAAACCCATGGTTTTGTATTAAAGTCTCGATTTTAAATGTAATCTAATCGTAATAGGCTCTTCTCTGAAGTCTACCAAGTTACCGTCTTGATCCAATACGCTCAACACGATGTCTGAAATGAAAGTGGTGTTCAACGGTAGATATACCAGGTTTTGTGGCTTTTCAACAATTTTAAATCCAGGTGGTACACTTGGGTAAAAAGTATGTATGATGTGGGTGTTAGCCCCATCCCTGTAAGCACCTTGTATAATGTTACAAGTTATGTCTATACTATTGACTTTTAATATTGTTACTGTTTTCTTACCGGAATGTGTTACATCTGGTTCTAAAACAGGCTCATCGTTGGAAAATCCTAATAAATCACCAATTGAGTTTGGTTGAGTGAAATCTATATAATATTTGGAAGTAATTTCAGCTTTCATCGTATTATTATTACCTTTTAATGTTATATTGTCTTTTCCCATTTTAGTTTGCAAAAATTCATTTATATGATCAATTTCATAAGAACCTGTGGGTAACCTGCACTCTTGTAAGTCTGTAAATTTTCCACTGGCATCCTTTCCCTTATAATAATGCAATACGTTATTTTTACCTTCCGTAACATTGGGGATAGAGTTGTAAGTTGTAAAATCCAATAGTGCCGCCTCCCAAAACCTTCCTTTTTGCAAGCGTAACGCTGGAAAAAGGATACTTCGTAAAGTGGACGATTTTCCTGTTAATGATACCGTATAGGAAGACATCTCAATAGTGACTGATACTTTTAGCTAGAAATTCCAAACATAAATGGCCGCATATTGAAGTATTATCAGGTTGTTCTCTTTTATAGTTATAATATATGTTTTTAGCAGATTTAAAGTAATTTTGAAGTTCTTTTGGTGGTGGCAAATTACCGAAACTATCAAAATAATATACATTGTTATTTAGTTTCTTATAACAAACCCAATGGGTGCCAGGCCCTTCAGTATTATCCAAATTTACAATTCCAGTCTCATTTTGCCACATTTTCTTTGGTAAACTGTCTTTCATAAACACACCGCGGAAAAATGGTATTTTTAAACAGGAAATATATTTAAATAATTCAATATTGGTTAATGCTTTATGTGGTATGACCAATTGATTTCTTTCATTTAATATGCACGATAAGGTCTTAGGTAAAGACCTGCCCCGTTTTTTACCATTGACCACACGGTGGGCTTCTTCCTGCCTTTTCTTGTAGATCGTCGTCTTCTTTTTATATTTCCTCCATGTTTTCTTGTGGTTGACCTCCTTTTTACTCTCCTTCTCCTCCTTCTTCCACCTCCTACTGCTGTTTTAGCCTTCATACCTGCTGTTACTGCTAAAGCTGCTGCTTTTTCTGCTATGCTAGCGTCACTTGATTTTACTCGTTGCCAAGCTATGTCCGCAAGCTTTTTGTCAGCTCTTGATCTATTTTTTGAATCGGCAAACGTGGAATATGCGATATCGTGTTCTTTACAAGCCTGATCTAACTTATTTATGCCAGGATCGCCTCTTTCCAGTCGTTTTTTCAATTTAGTTCCTGGTCCGCAATACTGATAACCTCCCGGTATATGAAATTCGTATGGTAATGCGTCTATTGCTCTATTTACTATGGATCCTACTGGAATTCGTTTTAAAGCTTTACTTAACAGAGAAACCGCTGTAGATGTGATCCCACTTCCTTTCCTCGCAATGTCCCGATTTGGACTGATATACCGAAATGTCATTAATGTCTTTTATAATTGCAATTCGCAACATATGTGTTTCCTCTATGAGGAGTTAAACATAAATGAAGTTGTTTGTTAAGATATTCAAGTTATATATCAAAAGTACCCCAATTAGCAATGTTAGAAGTTCTAAATTTTATAGTTTTAGGGTTATAAAAGTATTTATTAACAATTTCCTGTTTTATCCATCTTCCTCTCAAGTTTTCATCAAGCGAAGTATATGTTTTATCTGCAATATAATTGTGCATATCAAATAATAAATTACCTATTACTTTTACAAGGAAATTAACAGTTACAGCATGATCTGCATGATCAGGGTCTTTAAGCTCTGTTATACGTTTATTATTACAAGTATACACTTTATTATCCATTTGTGATAATGTGATAGCCTGTCCTACAGTTGCAGCATCATTTGCTTCTCTTCCTTGCGCCATGTTTGTTAATTTTTTATTACTACATATAAAAAACGCATGGTAATTATTTGGATCTAGATGTACTGTTTGTCCTAAGGCAGCCGCGTCTCTATCTGCATGACCCCATGACACATTTGATAACCTTCCATGCCTGCAATCCCAATAAGCGTTTTTGTATGTCAATAAATGAAATTTTTCATTACCTTGAATAAAGTCATCCCCTTGCTTTGATAATACTTCATCTCGTTTTGCAAATCCAGTTGTTTCTTGTTTTAAAGTCTCTTTCATTTGACCCACTGTTGCACCATCAGATGGTGCTGAACCATCTTTTACATTCGCCAAACAATTGCCAAGACAATCGATAACTCCCACATCACGTATGACACAATGATCTTTTATATATTTGAGATTTACAGCATCATTTTCATTTTTTGGATAACCTATATCGTTAATAACAAATTTATAAAAAGAAAATCCATCTTTTGTCTTTTCAGGTATCAAAGAATGTAAATAGCGTCTATTTACGCTGTCTTTTGCATCTTTAGGGTCATCTACGTTGGATATACGTTTATTGTTGGCACTATACGTTTTCCCATTGAATTTTAACGTATTTTTTAATTCAGATGACAAATAACCTTTGTTTATTGCATCACCGTTTTGATTTGGTTTACCAACGTTGATGATTCTATGATCTTCTGCGTCATATGTGTTATTTTGTAGTCTTAATGTTGGCGATATCTTTTCCTTTAATATTTTTAGATTTATTGCATCGTTTTCATCCGTAGGATCTTTTATGTTTTTTAACCTTTTATTACTCATATCATAATCTCCATCAGGTGTTTGTGGTAAACCAGCACTTCTTTTTAAACTATTGGCATAATATAACCCATCCGAGGAGTAACGTCCGAACTTGTCGACACTCATGGTGCAACTGAATAGTATTCTAGGGAGTAACGCATTTTTATGAGATACCCCACGGTTTCGGAGTTCATCCACTAAAGCCACCCATTCGTTTTCCAATCCAGTATGACCCGCTTCTTTAGCTTCATGTATTAGTTTCATTCTATCCACCAATTTATTGATATTATTGTAATAAATCACATTTGTGTTATATAGTTTCTTCATTAAACCTGTACCCGTAACGGACTTACTTCTTTTTCTTCGTTCCTGAGCACTTACATCCAAAGTGGATGCCATAAATCTTCGTTTTACAGGTTTTCTTTGTGTTAACGGCATTGTTTGTCTTCTAGTTGGTATTAACTTGGATACAAATTCTTTATATTTTAAAGACTTAGATCTAAAAGGAGGCTGGTCAGGTAAATACTTTCTCCTATATGCATTTGTCTGTTCCAAAATATTTTTATATGCTTCCATGTCTTTTTCTTTCACTACCGATACTGAAGGCTTATTTTCAAATAATAATTCAAATAATCCTTTTGTGCCCTTATACCTTTGATCACCAATGACAATATTATCATGTTCGTCAACGTTTAACGGGCTATTACCTATCATTAAACCGTCTTCTGTTAATCTCGCTCCATAACTATGGTAATTCTTATTAGGAATTGTTCCGAGTAACATTTTTACCATGTATTTCCTTCCTAAAGGTCCTTTGTTATGAATGTTTTCACCCAATAAGCTTATGTTTGACGGACCTTCCCTTGTCTCTTCTTCTTTTTCCTCTTCACTAGCAGTTGATACAACTTCATGTCCTCTTTTGGCTTTTACTTCATATAATTCTTTTATTCCACTATAGTCCGGTGATTCTAGCTCTCTTTCGGGTTCTCCACCGGTAAAACCACTATACGTAGAGGATTCCAGGTCTTCATCACTAAAATCTTCTGATTTTACATTTTCTCTTTCAAACTTCGTAATAGGTGCAATCGCATCTCCTTCCAATACAGGTTTAGCAAATTTTTTGTTTAATTGTTTCAAGGGTTCAGTAATAGGTTTAAAAGTAGATTCAAGGAATTTCTCCCTCTCGCTAATACCTAGTTTCAATGCTCTGTTTTTAGCCCGAATAGAATCACTAAGTGATTTTATTTCTTTTACTAATTTTTCTTGGTTAACCATGTTTGTAGCAAGACGTGTTGTACAACAATGAATGTGTTATACCACGTTTAATGTATTAATATAAATTTATCAAATCCTATCCTGTATCGACCATTGTTTAGCGGTTGTTCCTTCATAATTGTTAGGAACCCATACTTTTCAGCCCAAGCCTTTCCACACAACTCTTTAAATCGTTCAAATGTCATATCCGCATTTACATGATCAAAATATATATGTTTTAGGTTGGTTTCGTCCTGTTTAAATACAATTAACATGTTTGCATTGTCTCTAATGAGTTGTTTAGGTATTTTGCTGTAAGTTTGGCCAATATAAATGCTATCTATGTTGTTATGTCGACCCATAGCGAAGTAATTCCTTATTGTGTTTTGGTTTTCACAAGATACATCGTCGAATATAAACACGGAGAATGGTTTAGCTTCTTGTGGCTGCATGACACTCTCGCTTGCATTAAACTTTAAATATTTAACTTCAGGCACATTAGTCAGTATTTTTTCCAATAATTGATACTTTGGTTGTTGTAGTGATTTTGAAAATACATATAGATTGTTAAATCGTAATCCTTTAGGGTTTGTAATCAAATTGAATACTACATTAGTTTTTCCACAGTTGGAAGGTCCGGTAACCAGACAACGAACGGTGTTTGGTAACAAATTGCCATGCTTCCCACTATTGAATTCTGAATTATCCACTGTGAGTTCATCTATATTATTAATAGTAAAACTCTCTTTTTGTGGTACTATCTCCATCCTTTGTAATGGTTCAACCTAAAATGATTCTCTATCGTTATATCAAATCCTTTTTAGGTATCCAAGAATCTTCCGTCTTATTAAATCCTAACCATCGTACTTTGACCTTATCTTTTTTCCGTTGCAACACCTTTTCAACTAAATATACATCGCCTACTGTTGATTTTAACATTTCATGTCCATAAAACCCTCCTTCAAGCAATTGTCCTTTATTATCTTTTAAAATATATGTCTCAGGTACTGTAGGTTGTACTTTGAATACAGTAAAAACCTCATTGGTCCAATTTGGCAGGTATCTTTTACTGAATACACCTTTATATTTACTTATTCGCACTTTATCACCCACATTAAATTTTTTAGGCTTTAGTTTTTCAACTTTTGGTTTAGTATTCGTTTTTATACGTTTTAATACAAGGTTTTCATTTTTACTAGTTACTTGGTTTGGTTTCATCCCGATAGTCCTATGAAATTTGTTATTGTAATCGTTTATAAGTTTTGGTAACATATCAATCCATATGTGCGATCCTCTGTTGGAAAACATTTTATACATTGCACTTTTTAAAGTTCTGTTGAATCTTTCGATTATTGAGGCTTTTACTTCTGAATTGGTTGAATAATGGTTTATATTGTGTTTTTTCATTAAATTTGCAAATTCCTTATTAAAATATTCTTTTCCATCATCTGTTTGTAAATGTTTAATAGTATGTTTGTCTCTTTGTATAGCTGTTTCCATTGCTTTTGTAACACTTTTGCCACTTTTATCTTTTAGTGGTAAAGCATCTGCCATTTTTGAAAAACAGTTAATAACAGTCAATATGTATTTATATCCTTTATTTTGTTTGCTATAAGGAATCATTTCGATTAAATCCGCTTGATATAAATCATTAATTCCTTTTATCACCGTATTTCTTCGTGGAAACTTTCTTCTTGCAGGTTTATGAAGTTCGTTGACAATTTGTTGCTTTAAGTCCTTCATATTGCAGGTTTCAATGTTTGTTGTATCACATGTATAATCACAATGAATGTTGTTTTAAATATTCACATCATTTATATGGGTCAAGGTCATCCAAACTTGTGTAAAAAAATGGGGAACACGGCGTTGGACTTGCCGTGTTCCCCATTTTTTTACGGAAGGAGAAAGGAATAAGGTCGTAGTTGTAGAAGGACGAAGAATAGGTTACTAGTTGATAGGGTTTAGAGAGTAGTGGCCAAAAGGAAGAGTGTGGATTTTGTCGGGCATAATGTATCTTTTATCATCCCGAGCTGACAACGCTTTTTTAATTTCGGTGACACTGTAGACTTGATGCTTGAAGCTTCGGATATTGTTGAATGTTGCTGATATCGTAGTATCTTCAAACAAACAAGTCTTGTAGTGGTCAAATGTCACGTGTTTTTTCAAATAAGATGTCTTCACTCCTTTTGCTTTCTTCACTGTCGGTGTGTTGTTCTCGTGGTACATCTTAAATGAATACAATTTCGCCATCAGCGCCACTATTTCTTCTAAAGGCATTCCATTTGCTTCATCTTTGAATTTTCCAATTACTTTTTTATATTTTTCATTAAAATTTGGATGGTTTTTCGGATAGTCAGAAAAATCGAAATCTTCTTTGTATGGAAAAGTCCTTAGGTCTTCATACATGTCCAAAGTCTTTATCCAGTAGATAAACGCGTCCGTATCCATGTATGCGACTCCAATGTTTTCCCTTCCGTAATGTTTAACCATTTTGTTATAATGGAAATCATACATCAGGGTTTTACTTATATCCAAAATCGACATACCTATGTATAACGGACGGTCCATGACTATTGTTGTTTTCTTCATACTGACAGCGACTAGATTTTCGTTTATAATCATGGATGTTCCGAAATTTGGTTTTTGCACTAATTTTTCCAATTTCCTAGGATCACTCACTAATTTTACATTTTTGTGTTTTCTTTTGTTCTCCAAGGTCTTCCCAAAGATGGCATTGTTCATTAATTTATAGAAGTCCTTTTCAAATGCTGTTGTCGCTGCAGCTCTTCTTGCAGTGTTGGAATCAATATATGGTTTCAACCAACAAGACTGGGTGAATTCAATTGCTCTATGAATTCTCACTATACGTAGACCCAATTCAAGAGCCTGTTGAACTACCCAGTAGTGAGCCACATAGCGATCCTTATTCTCCAAGGTCATCATCAATTTTGGCCATCTTCCTGTCGGTGAAACTTCAGTCTTGGCTAGGAGAGGCAAGTCGTAGTGATGGTCATGAAGGTGCTCTGGATATTCGAAATCACAGTCCAAAATATAGCCTTTTGGACCATTCTTTGGAATCTGTGAGATGTCTCCAATGGTGGCCGGGTCGATCCATTTGAAGTCAGCGTAGGGAAGCGGATTTGACATTGCCCAACCATAAAGGTTGTTTGCGTCAAAGTAGCCAAGGTAGACCGATGGTTGTTGCTCGTCGAAGCCGGGGATGTACTTGTTGTTGGCTTTGACATGACGTGTTACAGCTTGTGTCAAACCGCCCCGTACACCAGATTCCATCATGAGCACCATATCGATATCCGTTAGAAGTTCCAGTCGACAGTTGGTTGACTTTAGCATAGCTTGCCATGCTAATCCTGGAGATGTGTACGAGTGTAGAGGGTCCAGTCCATAGGCGGAGAAGCAGGTGTTTCGGAATTCTTCCATCACATCGCACAGCAGAGTTACGTCCAATTTTATATAAAAGTCAGAATATTCCCCTAAGGTTTGAATGTTTAGTTGGTTCCAAACATTACAAGCATGATTGTAGTCTTCAACGGAGATTTCACTTTCGTTTAATTTGCTGTTGAAGGCTTCGATCGGTGGTAGACTGGTTTCTTCAAATTTTTCTGTAGATGTTATGTAGTCGTAGGGGAATACTCCTTTACGTAATACTAAGTCCAATTTATCTTCAGGTACAATCTTGCTGGTTTCTTTTAGGTCTTCTTTTCGTAGATTCTCAGACAATCTGCTCAAACTAGATGGCATAAATCTATAAGAGTCTACAAAGCGAAGTTTAATTTTACCTACGGTTTTTGAGAAACTGATGTACTTTTCCAATGTTGTAGCAAGAACATCAATTTTACCATCATCTCTTCCTAACTCTGGAATAATGAAGTGGGAGTCGTAGCCGCTAAGATTGTGTAACACGACAGGGATAAAGTGGGGCAGTTTGTAATTTATATTGCATGAATTACAAGCAGCTCCTCTGTATAAACCTGTCAGGTGATCGTGATCTCTTACTTTTGGATTTTCTTCACTGAAGCTCTTCTCGCATAGATAACATCTTGATGCCATATTGTATTCTTCTTGTTGATTCTCATTCAAAGGTTCCATAGGTACGACATTACCATACAAGCGTTGTACCTTTTCAGCAATGTCATACAACTGGTCTACGAAATACTTAGCGGCTTCTTCACCACGGTAAAGTATTGGAGTGGATGTTAAACCATAGTTTTGCAATTGGTTTTCAGACAAGGTTGATTTCACTATTAGACAAAAACTGTTGGGTTGATGCAACTGATATTTTGTTCTTCTAGTCACTTCACCGTCCGGCAGCTCCTGTGGTACTAACGTAGATTCAAAATCTGCGTAGATGACTACTGGAATCCGATATTGGTGAACTGTTTTGTTAAATTGGATACACGCTCGAGATGGTGGTGGCAGACTAATCTTCACTTCATAATTTTCATTACAAAGTCTTTTGTGTTCTATCAACCACTCTAATCCTCCTTGTCTTATTTCTTTATATGTGAAACAAAAACATCTTTTACAGACTGTTAACCTACGCCTCTGTTTTGATAATTGATTTCGAATCAAGGATGCAAAGTCCTTTATCCACACATAATGTGAAATTTCACCTTTAGTGATCAGTAGCAAATCAGTGTGGTTTCTTTGCTCAACTTTTACTACCCGCAAAGGATAAACGTTGTTCGAATCATCCAGACCGAAAACATTCACTGAAACGCCAGGATTTTTCTTTTCAAATTTGTCTATGTCTTTCAATGTAACTGGGTAGGTGAGGCCTTGAAAGTTGTAGCGGTGTTCATTTTCGTAATATTCTCTACCAACTCTTTCAGGATGATCTTTAACATACTTGGTTAACATTGCATACTTAAAACATTCATTACCTTCATTTTGCACATTCCTACACGATTTAGTGTTTTGGATTTTCTTTGGTAAAGGGATAAAACTACTACCCCTTAAACCATATCCATGCTTGTGAACCCTTACATCCATACCTTCAATTGATGACAAAGTCCATCCAGATCCTCTTCCTTCATGTTCTTGAAGTTTTGTTATAAGTTCTTCCAAGCATTCTTCAATAATGTCATCGATGTTGGAGGTGAAGGTAAGGGTTCGGTTTTTGGTAATGAACGCTCTCAATGCTGTTTCACCATCAGTATTGTTAAACATAGCCTCTAACACCATTCCAAATTTAATAAAATTTAATCTTTGTAGTTCTTCCCTCAAGGTTCCACCAACAAGTTCCTTAGCCTGGGTTATAAATGTTTCCAGTTCCAATTGAACATTATTAATTTTGAAATGTGTTACAACTCGTCCTGGCAAGGCCGTGGTGCGCAGTTGTTTCACATCTTCTAGTTCTTCTTCAGTGTCCTCTTCTTCAGTGTCTTCTTCTTCAAAAGGTCTTCTAGCAGTAGATGGTCCAGCACCAGCAAATTGGATCACACTAGGTCTTCTTCTTTGCATTTGCTGTAGATAGCTGTCCCAGTAGTCCGTCTGCTTCTGGTGCTCTTCCAAAAACCGGTCAATTGAGTCTAAGTCAATTTCATCCATGGTAATATCTTCTTTTCTATCTTCGTCTTCATGTAATTCTCTGTGTATGGTGAAAAGATCTTCGTCTTGAAAGATTTCCCCACAAATGTCGCAAAGAGCCATTTGAAACAGTTTGGCTTTGAATGCACACTCTGTGAATGTCCACGCAATAATGAGCAGCGCACTCCACCGGGACCCTTTATATCCGAGGCAGATAGGTGGGGAAAGTGACGTCATATGGAAACAGGTTATCACTCATGTGCTAAATTTAGCCTTTACACAACCGTTTGTAATACATTTATCAGTAGGCTTGATAAATTGATGATATTTGGTCTAGATTCAATAATTTGTACAAGTTTTTTCAAAGACGTCTGTTTGAGCAAGTTTATGTAGGTCAAGGTCATTTGGAATTATTATTTTGAGCGGGGGATAGAGCACTAAGCAGCATCATTTACTACAAAGTGCTCTATCCCCCGCTCACATTCTTTTTTTTTAACTTTTTGTTTAAACTTTTTACAAGGGTGAAACATCACCATCAGAGTCGGAATCATCCTCATCACGGAATAGGCAGCGATGACAATACATAATTCTTCTGGCAACTAACATCCTATCCATTGGACGATGGGGAGTGTCTTGTTCTTGTTCTTCTTCTTCGATTTCCAATTGGAATTCCATTTCCGACTCAGATGACGACTCTAATGTTTCGTAGGCGTGCAAGTCCACTTCATTGTCCGTTGAACCAGCTTCGTCAGAGTCCGTTTCAATATCCATTATCTCTTCCTCCTCCTCTTCTTGATCAACCGCAGGTAGTTGGTCCTCTACTTCTATAATTTCTAGAGGTATTACCTCCAGAATAGAGACAATTCTGTTGCGATGGAACACGGTGTTGTCAAGTGGAGCCATGGTATGGAAGTGTTGTATCCATCCAATTTGCTTACCCTTTTTATACCCCCACCAACTATACAATTTATGTGGGTCAAGGTCACGTAAAGATACCCTTTGAGCGGGGGATAGACCACTAAGCAGCATGCTAGTCCATTGCCGCAAAGTGATCTATCCCCCGCTCTGTTCTACAAAACCTCAATCAAGTCCAAGTCCAAGTCCTGTTTAACACATTTTATTCTAATTCCATATCCAATTTAAATATTTCAATTTCACATGGTTTACACTCCTGATGTATCAAACACTCCAGCTCCCTAAACATATCGTCCAGTTCGTCCAAATTATGATGTCCTACTTTTAACACATGAAGGTGGTTCATGCTTTGCATTGTAGCATGACCATCAACAAACAAGTTTCTTTTCCACGCTAACATAAATTGGCAGTTTTCTTGAAAGATTTTTCTCACCAAACAATCATACACAGCCGTCAACATGTCTCTACAATCTTCATAGTGTACCATCACAGAATACCTGTCCAAGTTAGCACCAAGCAGCGATCCACTCATTGTTTCTAGCGTTCCACTGGAAGGTCCAAAGCAGAATGAAGTCGAGATGTATAGACCCCCTCTTTTATACCAGTTAACCGGTTGTCCTTGCTGTAAAGTGGGTCAAGGTCATCCAATGCTACCCTTTGAGCGGGGGATAGACCACTAAGCAGCATGCTAGTCCATTGCCGCAAAGTAGTCTATCCCCCGCTCTGTATTCTACACACACACACATGTCCCTGTCCAAGTCTTTCATTACATACCCAATATATATTCAGTTCCTTCATCATCACTATCACTCATCACTGCTTCCACAAACTCCACAGGATTAAAGTTAAATTGTTTCAATTGTTCTTTTAAGTTTTCAATTTGTTGGTCCTTTACTTCTAAAACACTGTGAAGGTGTGATATGTAGTCCGCTGCCTCGTTGATGCTTGCTACTCTCGGATCGCCTAACTTCAAGCTGGGAACTACACCCTGCAGCCTGTAGTACGCCATACGCCTTTCTTGCTCCTGCCGTTGACCAGGACTGAGCAAGCCTTGCCCGTCTTGGCTCACCTCCAGCAAGGTCCGTAGCATTGGAGCTTTGCAGGCGTTTGCCCGAGCAACAGTTATGCTGTGGAATGGTCGAGCAGGTCCACGAGTAGCAGGCAGGACGTTGGCAGCACGCCTTCTTGAAGAAGAAGAGGAAGCCTGAGAAGTTTTGGAGTTGAAAGCCATGTTACACTGCTGTATTCAGCTAAGCGGTACAAAGCAGAATAACCAAACTGCACGTTTATACCCGTATATATACACTTATCAGTGGTGGGGGTACTAGCTAGCCTTGGTAAAGTGGGTCAAGGCCATCCAAAAACATTACCAGAACGGGGGATAGATCACTAAGTGGCATGTTAGTCCATTGCCACAGAGTGATCTATCCCCCGCTCTGTATTCCGCATTCACACACACATTCATACAAACACACAAGTCCCAGTCCGAGTCTTTACCCACACACCTATCCACTCTCATCCTCACTAGCATCACTGTCCACTAAAAGATCTTGACACTTCATAATTAGTCTGTCATATTTTCTCAGGATTGAATTTGCCTCACGGATTACATTCTCTAACACCCTATCCTTTTCCTCTATAATTTCATTGTACGCTTCAAATACATTTGGTGGTGTCTGTGTAGATGCATTTGATGTAATTGGTTGCGGGTTGGTAGGAGGCCGGGCCGAGCTGGAGGCTCCACTGCTGCAAAGCTCCTTCTTCACAGGGCCAAAGCCGGAAATCCGGACGCGACTCCTTACATACCAGGCTGATCTAGAGGCTCCACTGCTGCTGCACGGGTCCTTCTTCACAGGTCCAAAGCCAGAAAATCGGACTCGACTGCTTAACAGAAGGCTCGATCGGTTGGGCCCAACACTTGAGCTAGAAGCTGAAGAGTTTCCAGACATGGTGCGAGGTGTTCTGCTTAACGGATGCAAGCTGAATGAGCGGACATTGGATTACCACTCCTATATATACCTATTTGTAGTGGTAGGGGCGGGGTGGAGGAGGGGGTGGGGGAGGGGGAGGGAATGGGGAATTTGGGGGGGGGGGATAGCTTAAGGACTTCCACTAAATTTCCCTTACTCTTCCCGGTCATCGGTTTTACATACCTTTAGCAAACCCATCATTTTGGTTTCTTCAATAACTTTACACAGCTCAAAGACCCAAGCAAACAGCTCATCTATGTTGTTATAATTAATTTTTGTCCAGTGTTCATACTTATGAGTTTGGTTGTTTATAATACATAGATAAAATGTAGACCCATCTCGTCTTATACAGTGCTCAACTTCCATTCTATGCCGATTTAGCACTTCCCAAACATTGTGTGGATCTATCAAGAAGTCACCACCTTTGTAATTGTACCGTGACATGTTTACACGGAGTACAGAAACAGACTGAAGCAAATGAACGGCTCATACAAGCTTAGTAAGAGCATTAGAGTGGGGGGTATCACGTGATACACGACATTAGTTGTAAGGTTAGCACTTTACTTTAAACAGTAATTTATATGGGTCAAGGTCATTCAAACTTTGAAAAATTTTTACCTCCAAACACTTGTAGCAAGCTACAAGTGTTTGGAGGTAAGTTTTTATTTGTTAAAGATTTTCGTAACTTAGTCTTCACCCTCAAGGACACGGTTTGAGATTGTCCCAGTGACTTTACATCACCGCCAGGTTAAAGTATTATACAAGTCAAGTATTTTTTTTTATTATTTGACTTGTGTAATACTCCTCTCCCTTACTTTAAGAGGGTTAGGACTAAATTTGGAAAAAATAATTTGGAAGAAGAATTTTTGTTTTTTAAATATCGTCCAACACAACCTAACAATTTAGAATTTCTTTTGGTAGGCCTACATCCTAATCCATTTCCCACACAGATTGGCATCCTTCCCTTCGTATTAGATAGCCTTTTTTATGGATGAAAAATTGTCTTTGTACCATCCGAACGGGTACTTTCATTGTATGAAGGCTGCCATCACCTTTTACAATGATTTCTACTTTGGCATCAAAAGCTCCATAAGTTTGAGCAATAAAATAATATTTTTCATCCATTTTAAGTCTTCTAATATCAAGCGGTTGCGGACTGTGGGGATGTCTGGGTTGGGATGTTTTAGACCTAATGTTGTTAAGACTGTAGGGTCTTACTCTCGGAAGATTGATGTTTTTGTTCAAGTGCGTTTGGCAACGGTCTTTATCTAAAACAGCAAACTTCTGACAGCAAAGAATCCCAAAGTCTTTTGACATCCATACGTAATCGCATTTATTACCCTTGCCAGCAGGGAGTTTAACACGCTTACGTTTTTGTGTTGGACGCTTTACTGGAGTGTTTTGGAGCTTGTCAGGTTTAGGCTGGCTAGAAGGAATGGGGGTGGGAGGTGAAGGTTTAAGTAGGTCAAAAGGTAGGCTGCAGACAATTTTGGGTGGGGTAGGTGAACGGGTTAGGTCGATTGAGGGAAGTTCGGGGGAGAAGATTGATTTACGGGGTGGTTTGGTTGGTGTAGGTGGCATGGGGGATATGGGTGAGGGACATTGGGATTTGGTGTAGGATAGGATTTTCTTAGTTCGACTGTAGGGGGTTATCCTCGACCTTGGCGCCTCTTCGAACACCGCAGATTCCGATCCCGAGTCCGATAGCAGAGAGAGTGCTGGAGAGGCTATCAGGACTCGTCCGCTGGTGTTCTTTGAAGATGCCGCGGGTGCGCCAGCCTCTTCCGAAGCCGAAGGTGCGCCAACCTCTTCCAATGTTGGTGGCAATGGTGAAAGGCTGGGCATCGAGGCAGGCTGCGGTGGCGGCGGCGGTGGCGGCATCGTCAGGCAGCTCAAAATCTGCGCTGTCATGAGGTATTCTAGGATCGGAGCGGAGGACGATGAGGGCTGAGGCGTGTTGGCCGAGGTTGAAGAAGCTGGTGGGTAATTCTTGAGCTTAAGACCCATCTTGATGAAGCGAATAAATGAAGAGTAAATATGAAAAGAGTAAATATGAAAAGAAGATTGAAATAAGTAAATAAAATCTCAGGAGCGAGAGAGGACCGTCCGGTACGGGAACCTGGACAGGAATGAGAAGTGCATGCCACCCGGCCGCCTTATATCCCCGCCGGGGCTGCCACGCCCAGGATATCAGGGGTGGGGGAGGGGGTGGGGGTGGGGGTGGGGGGGGGGGTTCGCACTTTTTGTCGGGGGGGGGGGGGGTTCGCACTTTTTGTCGGGGGGGGGGGGTTCGCACTTTTTGTCGGGGGGGGGGGGGTTTCGCACTTTTTGTCGGGGGGGGGGGGGGGGGGTCAGGTAAGTTAAGTGGGTCAAGGTCACCCACAACACTTGTACTCTAAGTGTTGGCTATACCCCCACCACAACTGGGTCCCTAGGCTGCACAACACCGCTTCGCCAGTATGTCTCCGGCTTCCATGCGGTGCGTCTCGCTGTTCTCTAGCTCTCTATATGTAAGTAATTTTACAAGTTCTGAATGTAGGTCACTACACTTTAACTCTGGGACGATATCGACTTGTAGTATTTCAGTGTTTTGACTCAAGGTCATCACACTTTAACTCTAGCACGTCGGTTATCGTACCAGAGGTGCTCAATAACCTAACTTGTAATGTTTAGGGTGGCGTTTGCACGCCACGTTTTATCGCCATGAGTGTCCAGTCCAGGTTTTAAGTTAAATTAATTTTACTGTAATCTTTTCCATTTCCGCTTCGTTTTGCCAAAGTATAAGGTGTCGCTTAATAAAGTGGTATTTCTCTAAAGTTATAGGAGATTGCAAGGATACAATTAGTTTATTTAGGAGACTCTTCATCTTGGAGTTTAACACAATTTCCACTTTGACTTTGCTTCCTCGGCTCTCACAGCCTAAGCTGTACAGAAATGTTTCTTCTAGTGCCAACTCGGGCCAAGAGAACAGTGTGTTGACTGTAGGACAGCTCATGGTGAAGTGATGCGATACTCCAGCGTACCACCTCACTTTCCCCCGCCACTGTGACCTTCCCCCACTCCTGCTGTTTCCCCCACCTCTT
Organism: Neoaliturus tenellus; assembly: GCA_030545055.2. Lineage (NCBI taxonomy): Eukaryota > Metazoa > Arthropoda > Insecta > Hemiptera > Cicadellidae > Neoaliturus > Neoaliturus tenellus. The sequence continues at coordinate 65,860,292 of CM061532.1, forward strand.
TTCCCTTGACTCATGCGCTACAAGCAGTCTCTCAGTATTGTGCGGACTTTTGTGAGGTGAAGCCATGTCGCAGGACACTTTAGGTAAGAAACTTAGCCGTGTTAAGACTTTATTAGTTGCTCACTGTCCACCACTCAAAGTTAAGAGAGTTTCAACTTTAGCTAAGTGGCGCAAACTGTTGCGCGGACACCCTAAGTTTTATACAAAACAGACTAATGTCAGTTTTACTGATGAGGATTTGTTTAAAATATTGGATGAAATGACTTTTCCTTGCAAAATTCAGTTAGTTACTCCCATTCCTGACAGTTTAGAGTCTTAGTCTCTCAAGCCGATATACCTAGCATACACAGAGCCTGACAGTCAGTCACTCGGTGGCTGTCGTGGGGTGCGCATCGGTGTCGGCGCTCCGTTGTTAAGTGTTCAAGGTCACAGTAACATGAAATTGCGGGCGTTGTACTGGTTCAAGGTCACCTGAGGAATAACCGATTGCCCATTTAGGCAGAGTCATGTCAGAAACTCGAGTTTAACTTGGCACTTTTGCCGTTTCTCGTCGAAAATTCGCTCCAAGTGGTCAAGGTCACGGGGACTCTGACTGAAACTCGGAACGTAGTGCGAGAAACGGCAAAAGTGCTAAAAAATTTTAAGTTTCTGCGTGACCTTGACCTTAGTGGCGTCGGTGACGTCATTTTGATGACGTAAGGGGTGATGACGTCATCAGCACGTCATTTCTGTGACGTCATGGGTGTGACGTCATCGAAATGACGTCATTAGTGATGACGTCATCGATTGCGTCATCGATGACGTCATCGATGACGTCATCGGTGAGGTCATTGACCTCGATGACGTCATCCCTCAGGTGACCTTGAACTGGGCCAGCGGCCGCAATTTTACACTACTTATTCAGAATGAAAACTTTATAGAAGTATCAAATTTTATGTTTTCATACTTAATTGTTTCGAAGTAGTAGAAGCTACAGTTCTTAAAAATGGTTAAGGAAAATTATTTTATCCTTCCATACGCTTAAAAAATTTGACAAAGACTGTAAAGATTAAAAAAATACATAATATATTATGTAAAATGTTATGATCAAAGGCGAAAATTGTGTAAGATTATGGTTTTGGTATTTATTTTGGCTATTGAAATAACAACTTATTTGGGCTAGAGATATCACATTTCACATATCACAACTCTTTGGAACCTTTTTGTGCGGGACAAAAATATTTTACATTATAACCACTGGTCTTCGAAGCCTGGTCTTCTGCATGTCCGTTCGAATATAATTTTGACTTAATGAAATCTATAAAACCACTTGAGGTGTTGAATTGAAACGTAACATAATAATTATTTATGTAAAGACTGTTTTACTTGTGACTTTTGAAATATCTACCATTCCTCTTTTAAAATGGCAGCCTTTCGAAATTTTCAAAGTTAAACATCTAAAATATGTAAACTGATATCAAAATAGTATTCAGCACTTAAAATGTGTAAATTTCAATTGCCTATTCAGAATCTCCAAGTTTAAAAACATCAGACAACAAAATAATTTAAAATATAAGATTTTTTCTAAACGAAAACACATTTTTAGTAGGAAAACTAATAAAAGGGTGTACCTATTTCTTTAAAAAAAATCACAGTTTTCTGTTATTTATGGTCAGATGTTTTTAAATTTGCATTTTTGAATAGACAATTAATATTTGCACATTTTGATTGCTATTAGATTTTGACAATATTTCTTATTTTCGAGATATTATGTTATATTTAAAATTTTAAAATAGTTAACATTTTGAAACAAAAAAGAAATACATTTCAAAGTTCATAAGTAAAAACGTCTTGAGCTACGGTTAATGAAAAGTTTCTATTAAATTCCTCAAGTGGTTTTAAAGGTTTCACAGGTTAAGAAAATTTACATACGGACGGACAGACATAAAACTAAACAACAGAGGTCGATAGTTAAATTGGAAAATATGTTTGTCTCGATGCAAAGAACATACTAAAGAGTTCAAGATAGTTCCGAGATACTCTGTATATCAATTAGAAATTGAATATAAGTCTCGCCTCTAAGAAAGATTCGAAGATCAAACATAAAGAAACATGAAGAAAATAAATTAATATATATATCTAATAAATATGGAATTAACTAATATGTTGCTAAAAATATTCCAATGTTAATTAATTAATTGTGGCCAAGTCTTACATTATAAGTGCATGGTAAATTGTATATGTAAATGTCAGTATTGCAGGAAGAGTAAGGAGAACACAGCTTGTAAACTAGCATCGCACTATCTTGGCAAAATCTACCATAATATCTATACATATAAATGAATCTCTCTTTCTCTGGTCACGGCATCACACGTGAACGACTGGACCAATTTCGCTTTTTTGTGTTTGTTATCGTCAGAAGAAGGTTCTTAAAAAATAAAAAATTAAGAAAATTTCTTAATTTTCTCCCCACACGTCTTCAAAGTTACTATGTTATCCTTATGGAAGAAAATTTTTGAATTGGAACATTGAGGAATATTAATTATACAATTAGCTGATCACATTTACAGTATTGAGGGGAGATCAATAATAACAAAACTAGAGGATATTATAGACTTGCGGGGAGTGAGCGTAACGAACGAGCTGAACCTAATGGCAATTGAGCGTAGCGAACGAGCTCACCAGAAGGGCAAAAACGTCTTCTGGTTGGGATTGCAAAGCATGCCAGGACAAATAACTATTGGAGAGCCACCGGGAAGCAAAGTTTACATTACTAAGTATATTTTCCTTTATCCAAGAAACAATGCTACATATTAGGGTCAACAAAGTAACCTGACACAATGCACAATAAATTGTACAGCAAATTAATTTAACTCGTGTTCTAGGCCTAAGCCTCTGTTTGTAAACTTTTTTATCTCTACTTCCTCGAAGGAAATAAACTGTTTCGCTTAATAAAATCGCGCTGTTATTCCACAGCAAGAACATAATCCGGCGCCGGCGGAGACTGATGCAATCTTGTTTTAATCATCTCAGAGTCTCAAACCGCCCAGCTGCACGCCCGCCGCGCTGTCTTTCCAAAGTCCAATTCTTCACTTAAGATACGATTTTAACCTAAAGTGCTCCATTTGTCTCTTCCTCTTATTATAAACTCTTTATGATTTGTAACGGAAAGCAAAATTGTTACTTATTCTATAATAAAGAAAAATGAAAACTATATTTTTATATCGTGAAAATTTTTATAATTTTTTTTATATAATATTGTTTACTACCCATATTATAAGTTTTCTAATAACTTATATCTAAAAAGTTAAAGCTAACTAGTATCAATTCAGACATATTTTTTACTTATTTATTTGAGATGGAAAAGGATTAATGAGAAAAAATATATACAGGTAATAGGTCTTTTCTGTTTAAATAGCACGAAAGTGTTTATCTATTAACCTAAAATATATATTTAAAAACCTACTGTGGTTATTTCAACAAATTACATTATTACATGCATTAAAACGTTTGCTAAAGTACAAAAACAGTTTGTTGAGGGTTATAGGCTAACATTTTTATAGTCAGGATGTTAAATTATATTGGATTACATTGTATTCAATATAAAATTGAATTACTATCTAATTGAATTACTGTAATAATAAAATAATAATATATTGAATTTCTCTTATTTACTCTCAAGTATGCCTAGTTTGGATTGTTTTAAATTTACATATACCCGGGTAACTATATTTTGATATGGCTACCACTATGAATTGGGATCGTAAAAAGCATTTTAAGTCTTGTTCCTATAGAGAACAGATCTTCGCTTGGCAGTCATTTTGCCTGGTCTTCGAGTCGCTATGAAAAGATAATGTTTTGCCCCAAGGAATAAGATGCCAAAATGGTGAGCGACTGTCCAAGCGCTGTCACTCGAGTCTTGTATTGTCTTCTCGTGTCGGACTCTCTGTCACTGTCGCGGTCGTCGTCAGTTTCCGTCTATTCTCGGCCCCTGGCTCTTCCTCGGTCTCTTGCCCTCGGTGTCCGCGGGTCGCGTCAAACCTAACCCGACACCTGTGCTTTCTCCTCCTAATCGAGCTACAAATATTTACTTTGCAGCCTGCCAATACAAACAGTACACATTTAGTTACTCCGTTCTATATTTACAACATGCAAGGATAAAACGCACTGAATAAACTCTAGTTCGAAACTGGTCAATATTTTATCGAAACATAGTCTAGTTTTTCTTATATTTTTTTAATAAGATTAGCTGTTTACTAAACATCTGTAAGAGTACCCACCAAAATATATATTTGGTTATTGAAATTATACATTAGAAATCGTAAATTAATAACTCAAAAACAAAACTGTATCGTGTTTCTAAAAATGTAACATGTTCTTTAAAAACAACACTGATTGCATCAAGTGTTGATCCCAAGCAGCGGTTCGGTGAGATTGCCTGATTTAATATCTCATCACTCTTCCCCCTCTAAGCTTTTCATACACAGATGGGTAAATCCATTATTTTTTGTAGCCATCAGACACATTAATTATACTAGATGATCAATCTAAAACCTTGTTTTAGCACACGATCAAGAATTATATCCCATAAATGAAAATAATTAATTTTTATAAAACAAAACTGTAACATTTATAATATTTAAGGTATAATAGTAAAACAATACCAATATACGCCAATATTATGGACATGAAATAAATTTTATCAACTTCTTTCGCTTTTAATAATAACTATCAAATGAATTATAATGAAAATTTTGACTATCGAGAGTCATATATATTACATACACACATTAAAGATTTTATTCTTTGCGCCACCCGCTGGCATCGTATGCTCCTTATAGACAAACCTTTTATTTAACCATTTTATGTGTATAGTTCATGAAAGTGCGAGAGCATGCCCCAACATTATCAATAAATTTAACTTTCACTTCAGTTACTTTTGGGCGAAGCTGGCCTAGCACTGGTATTCAAATATGAAAAACATATTTTGGGAATATGTTTGTCGATATAATTAAATTGTGAAAGTTAACTGACAGGCCAAACAAATTACATTTCATGAGTAGAACATCAAAAGGTTGTCATTATCACTATAAAGGTATTCATAACGAGAACTGAGTTATTAATTAAAGCCGAACTTTTTTAAAGCTTTCTTTTGTTTCCACACAAAACAACTTCATATATTATTCAGCCGAAGCATTTGAGTTATTTTATTTAACATTGATTTATTTTATTTAAAATAGAAAATAAAGTAACTAAATATTTGTAATTTCGTCACAATCTTAATATTTCGGAGGGATTAGATTTACCGAAATTAAGAAAGAACAGGGTTAATCTGTCATGCATCATGAAAGAAGCTGTAATGAATAAAATATAAAGTGGTATTTAGCTTCTGATAGGGGCCCGATAACACCATGTGGAATTTTTTACACTAAGACTTCGTTTCAGCAGAGAATGTCATACAGAACATTTTCCGCTACCCTGTCTTTTACATGAACACTATACAATTTGTTTTTGGAATGACATTAAGACAAGAAAACATCATACAACAGCCCTCCCAATACACAGCAAGATAGATTCAACTTCCTCAACATTAGATCAGACAATACATCCAGACCCAACCGAGAATCTAGAGATAAGAGCAACCAAAATTAAGGTTAACATCCTGTAAAATCTATATATTTTGTTCTGTAAGCCATATATTTTGAGCAAAATTGTGAGCGTTATAAAAACTGCAGATAAACGAGGGAAAATTACTATCGGTGTGTACATAATGTTACGAATAAATAACGTAAAATTGTTTTAGCTAAGAATAGCATGGGGATTCCAAAAACATGTGCTTTTGTGTACATTAGACCATGTATTTTGGTTTGACTTAAGAAAAGAGAGCTAGGTGGAAGGCAATGAGTGAAAAAGATCTTATATTAGGCCTACTGTATACTAACATCTAAAGTGCCAATACTATAATTAAATTGGTTTTTTCGTCGAATGACTACAAAATTCACTAGGACCGTTGCTATAATATTACAAATTATTACAAATGTACAGCTATTTTTTACATTACCATTTAACTAAAAGAAAACTTTAAAATCTAGCGTATGCAGATAAACAATGAAAATTTATTTTGATCATGAGAAGGGTACAATGAGTGATGAATTATGGTTAAGAAAAGTTTTCTTTGTTTACATTAAAACATGTATTTTAATTTGATTTGAAAACGAGAATAAAATAACAATAAATAACACTGTTCTGAAAAATTACCAAAGCTAATTTTTGGGTGTTTACAAATTGACTGATAGGATCGAGAGAGTTTAAATTAAAGATTTTTGTTCCAAAGACTAGGGAAAATATCAACATACCGGAAACCTTAAAAATTAATTAAAAACAACGGGGAAAACGCTTGATAAAATTTATAGGGTTAAAATATTTTACGTTGTTTTTACGATAATAAGTTACGTGTTTTTATTTGGAGAGCCAAAAATTTACATTAAGTGAAGACGGTCTACTTTGAGGTGGCGTTTAAAACTATGTGACCAAAAAATCCGCACAATTTTTTCTAAATGCCACTGGTTTACGTTATGTTAATTTTGGTCTTAGCTCAAGGACTGTGATTTCTTTGAAAATCCATTTTAAAAATCGATATATGCATATGTTTTAACGGTAGACAAAATTAAGCATTCATTCATTACGAGTTTCTCTTGATTGTAAAGAATGCTTTTTGGAAGCGGATGGTCAATGCTAACGATATTACTAAAATATTATCTATGAAAATTAAATCTTCAGGAAACTGTCTTTGTGAAGTACTAATGAACTAAGGTCTACATTATTATAATTTTATGATTATGTGATTGCCCCTTTATATTGACGTATGCTATGCAATAAACGTAGGTTTTGTCTTACAGCAATAAAGAATGTATTTTCTATCTATTTATTTAAGGAAACTTGGTCAAAGACTACCAAAAGACTAACGACGAGTGTGATAGTATATTTTTATGTACGCTACGACGTCTTTGGATTATCACAGACTAGCCGTGTTGCAGGTAACGTGTTCGTGATAGCCGCGATCCTGCTGGAGAGGAACCTGCAGAACGTGGCCAACTACCTGATACTCTCGCTGGCCGTGGCCGACCTGCTGGTGGCGTGTCTGGTGATGCCCCTGGCCGCCATCTATCAGGTCAGCCGCCACTGGACCCTGGGCCCGGAGCTGTGCGACCTCTGGACCTCCTGCGACGTCCTCTGCTGCACCTCGTCCATCCTGCATCTGGTCGCCATCGCCCTAGACAGGTACACAATATTTTAATGAAAGAATAACTCTAGTTTTAATGTTCTGAAGAGATTTACTGACCAAGATTTAGGTTAACAACATTAAATTATAACTCCTTAAATAATCTCCTTGAAAGCGATACTGGAATTTTCATTAGGAAAACTTACCTGCAAAATCCATTCTGGAATAGCATTTCGTATAATATGTTCAAAACGTAAATAACTGAAAAAATAAAATTTGTGTAACCTTCTTACAAGGGTATAGAGTCTAAGGACGCACTAGTGGCTCGAATAGGATCTAATAACTACTCTTGAAACCGGTGCCAATTACATTTAACGTCCCTTCTGGGCGATAGGAAAAAAATGAGTTAGCCCTACTATAAACACCCAGTGACTACCGCTGATTATTTTCAAGGTAAAATATAAGGACGATAAAATGTAATGTGTTGTAAGAAAATTGTTTTGTTTAAAACATCTATAATTAGCTGTTGTAGTCTAATCAACATCACATGTCTCTTTAATACACCATAGACAAACTATATACATTCCAGTTAAGACGCTTTCAGTAAATAATAAAGGAAATGCACACAAAGCTAATATGTGTCCTCTATGGTTTGAAGATATTGGGCGGTGACGAACGTGGACTACATCCACAAGCGGACGGCTCAGCGGATAGGCATCATGATCCTGATCATTTGGGTGGTCTCGTTCCTGGTGTGCATCGCGCCGCTGCTGGGCTGGAAGGATCCCATGTGGGAGGAGCGCATCACCCGCCAACAGACGTGTCTCGTCTCGCAGGACATCGGATACCAGATCTTCGCCACCGCCTGCTCCTTCTACCTGCCGCTCCTGGTCATCCTTGTCCTCTACTGGAGGATCTTCCAGGTAATGAGGAACCTTACTTCTAAAACCGTCCAATTTTGTGATATCTTCAATGTGAACAAGCAGAAAATTACGTAAAATTATGTTTTTCAGTCTTTTATTTTTTAACTGGGCTTACCTTTTTTACTGCATAAAAAATCCCTCTATAATCAAAAAATATCAACAAAGGAATACATATACATGTACGATGGTCTTCAGATCTGACTGAGAAAAATTAGCTGACGTCATAAAATAAATCGAAAACAATCCCATATCAAGACCGGCAGTGAAAAAATTATATACTCTCTTAGAAGTGGTAAATAATAAAGTTACTGTGACATAGTAAGATCATAGTACACAGTAAGAAGATAAAATTAATTAATTCTGTACCGGGAAATAGAGAAGAATTAGTCGGGCAGTTGGGATCCCAAGTTCGGCAAACTAATGAATTCCATCCTGAAAACCCTTGAGTGTACAGAGACAGTGTATCTTGAAGATTCCTGCCAAATTTACTGAACGTTGTCTTGCCTAAAAAAAACAGCAACCTTTCTGAGTGTCCCCTCCACCAAAAAAATATATTAAAGATAATACTAAGATACTACTTTACACTAAAGATTATTGTACTTTGATATACTAAATCATGTCCTGGAATATAACTTACATGTAAACTAACTCTGTTTCCATTTCTATTCGCAGGCCGCCAGGAAGCGGATCAGAAGGAGAGTGACGGCGTCAGCAGTGACGTCGGCGGGCAGCTCGAGGGTGCCGGCGGGGGGAGGGGTGATGGCCGGTGAGTCCAGTGCTTGTAGACAGTAGACTGTAGAGTATAGGGTTGATGACAACCTTCTAGCAGTGATGGCGTTGAGTAAATATGGAAGTTATTTCACATAACGTATAGAGTGGTCAAGCAATCTTAAAAAATTAAAACGCTGAACGAAAAGATCGTCCGCTAGGGGCACCACTAACTGGAAACAAATGAGATTAACCGAAAGCTTTCAACAATCGATAGCTCGATTCAGTTCGATTGATTCCTCCATAGTTTTCTACGAAGGCAATAACTGGGGCCTATCGTTTTGATGCAATACGTAGTCGGTACAGAAAGCACACAGCTGTTTCATCAATCGATAGTTGCCACGAAGCAGGTGTGAGACTTGTGGCAAGGTCCCTTTCTTCCCTATCTCCTGACCACGCTTTACGTTATGAAATAATGTCCATATTTATTCAATGGTGCTGGGTTGGATGGCAGGTTGAAGGTTGTCCGCAACTATAGTGAATGGTGACAATACATCCAATATCATTTGAAGATAAATCATTAAATTTTTTAAAATATTTCCAGAACTTTAAATGCACAGCAATAAAATAATAGAATGGCTTGTATTGAAATAGGCTATGTCATTTATTTAACAAGCTCTATTAACTGGTTACAAAAAATATATTTTTATGTGTTGAACAAAATAAAAAATTGCATGTTTGATGGTTTACACTTTCGCTTTATATGCATGCAAGAATAGGTTTATAGGTAATACATGAAACATAAACTATATCGCAGCATAGTTTGATTACAAAGAAGTAGTGACAATTTCATCGCATTTATGAGTTAAAGAAGTGAAAATTCAAATTTTAACCATAGTTTTCTTATACTTAAATAATATTACAATACAGGACTAAAATATCCTAAAAAATATTGATGAAAAAATTTCAAAAAAAATTGATGACAAAATATCCTAAAATATTAAAAAAGAATATTGAAATATTGAGAAAAAAAATATATATATACAGTGCTACAATTGCTAGATTAAATACAAATTTCTAAAAATATTTCAATATAATATAGTATATACATATAGTATATACAGTAAATACATATTATGTATTTACTATGAAAATATATTAATTATATCAAAGCTGTTACATTTAACATGAATTCACTGTGATCAAAAATAAGTTAGAAGATTAAAAAATTATTAATATATAGTTTAAATGATAAATAAAAGAACTAAATTGATTATTTATGATGTATTGTAATGCAATGTGTAAAAATATATTCTAATGTAATATGTAATTCATAATGCATTATTACGGTGCTCATTAATATAATTTTATGTTTCAAAAATGTTCATTGAAATTAGAGTTTTAATTAATGTTTAAATGATGTACATTGGATTGCAACCCATCCATACATAAGAAGATATAGTTTATCGATAATTATATTTCTATGAACTAAATACCTCAGCCAATCTAGCAGCCCGTGTTAATAGTTTTAATCAGTAAAACTGACTGAATTGGATGCCACGTGTAAAGTGAAGTTTAATAAAAACAAGATTCTAAGCTAAGTTGTAATAAAAGGTTATATAACCAGGTTTTGATTGATTGGTGTTGTGATATCTCTTTTTAATTGTTTTTGATGTTTCAGCCATAATTTTCTTCCTTTTTAAAACTTTGCACGTTTTCCCTGTTTTCCTTATCCCAATGGCAACCAACAGATTTCAAACCGTCTGCAATAATGGTTCAAGGTTTTGTGGCATATTTGTTTTCTGCTTTTAGCACACACTATACCACTTCCTGTAGTGTCTTAATATAAGTAATGTTAAAAAATAAAAATAAAACTGTTTTAAATTCCTATGTTTATATGTTATTTAAGAACTGTTGGCTAAATAGAAACGTAACTTTTTGTTTTGGCAAGTATGCTATCTACACTAAAAATATATTTTGTTTATAATTGAACATTATCCATTACTTTCGATAAATGTTTTGTTTTATTTATGTAATTACTTTGTAATTATATCTTACTTTTAAGATTACTTTTTGTTATTACATATTATGGTTCCAACCAACATAAAAATTTTATTCAGATATTTGTAAATTATATAAATGTTTGAAATATTAAGGCACTACATAAATTTTTTTATGGTTGTGCATTTCACCTATCTCCACAATTTCTGCATGTATTTATTGAATGAATCATTTTTACCCTTTTTCTTAAAATAGGTGTTTACCCTCTCATGTTATACCAATATTTTGTGACAAATATATATTCGTCGTTTTCTGAAAGGTAGATGAGTTATTTGGGATTCAAATAATCAACTTTGCCAGCAGTTTTCTCTTAAATAAATAATCTAAGTAACCAAAATAAAACACGAACACAACAATAACATTTTACGTACGTGTAAACATATATAGTTCTATGAAAAAAATAACACAACCTATTTTGATATCTTCAGGCAACTACGTAAGTAGATTCTGATATAGAATAACACATTTATTAACAGCTGAAAATAATCGCCTGGAAAACACCTTTGACTGCAGTCGTTGTGGTTCTAACCATGGTCCAAAAGCCTGTCCTGCCTTTCAGAAGAAATGTACCAACTGTGGGAGAATGGGACATTTGACTAAGGTTTGCCGCTCCTAACTGAGGAAGGGCATAAAAACTCTAACGGTTGAGGATGTAAATGAAAATAGGGAAGTATCTTCGCTTCAATCTGTTTCTGATCAGGTACTGTTTATTAGCTCTATATGTAATGATAAACAACAAAACACTAAAGACTGGACCGAAGTCCTTTTACTTCCTAAAGGTCAAACTGTTACATTCAAACTTGATACAGGTGCCCAATGCAATGTCATTAGTAAACAAATAGCCACAAACAGTAGTTTACAAATTGTAAGTTCTAGAATCAAGTATCTGATATCTTATAGTAACAATAAACTACCTGTTCTTGGTGAATGTTCGAGTGTTATATACATTACCAAACACTTTACAAATAATTCTTATCCTTTTTATTAATTTAACCATATGATTAGTTGTGTAATTCGAACATATGTTTTTGTATTGTTTTTGTTTACATTAATTTAGTCTAGTTTTAAAATGTGAATAAAACTGGATCGTTTTGTCTAAACTGTTGAACTATATTATTATTATAAATACTTATTTCACAAAGCCTCAATTACAAAAATACATTACAATTGGCGCAGTCGGTATTTAATTCAGTGATAATAATACTTAACAATGGAAGTAGAAGATCAAATAAGTGAACTAATTAGGCAAAATACAGAACTGACAAAGCAAGTCCTTCAACTGATGTCTAGTGCATCTACACTAGCAAGCAAGACATTGGGAAATACAAACAAGACTATACAAGTTACATTTGAAAAATATTCAGAAGAAGAAGATTTTGAGAACTTTTGTGAAAGGTTAAAGGCTTATTTTGAATTGATTGAAGTGTCTGACGACAAGAAAGTGAATACCTTTATAACTTTACTCCCACCAAAGATATTTGAGCTAGCCAAAAATTTGATTCACCCTAAAAAATTTTGTGAAATGTCATTTGATGAGTTACAGGGGGTGATATCAAAACATTTAACCCCTAAACCATTAATCATACCAAGTAGACATACGTTTATTAACAGGAAACAAAAGGAGAATGAAAATGTTTCTGAGTATCTTGCTTGTTTGAAAAAGTTAGTTGTGCCATGTCAATACAATCAGAATATGCTTGATGAAATGTTACGTGACGTTTTTGTGAGTGGACTAAAATCAAAACCTATTCTAGATAGTCTCTTCGAGGAAGATAATGTAGACTTAAATAAAACAGTTCAAATAGCACAAGCTATTGAAAAGGCTATGATAAGTACAAATGAAGTTCTGAAACCTACAGATAATACAGTTTTCCACGATGTCAATAAGATACAATCCAGCAAAAGTGTTCATGGGACATCGAAATCAAGTAGGCCAATAAATAAATACAAAACCTCATGCTATCGTTGTGGGATGGAAAACCATAAAAGCAACGCTTGCAAAAGCAAAGATTTAATGTGCACTTTCTGTAAGCGTACAGGACACGTAGAGAAGGTCTGCTTCAAGAAGAGAAAAGGCTATGACTTACAGAACATTACGATCGAACAAAGAGGACTTACACTCGAGGAAGAAGATGTAAGAGAACTGGAAGTTGAAGAAATTCTGCCACTCTATGAAATCACACCTAAAATGAGCAAGTTTAATAGTTGTGACCCGATTTTGGTGCCTATTAACATTGATGGGACGGTTGTTGATATGGAACTTGATACAGGAAGTGTTGCTACCGTTATGCCATTGACAGAGTTCAGGAAAATATCTGACAGGGAATTATCTCAAACAAATGTGAGATTTAAATGCTATGGAAATAGCACTCTGATACCAGAAGGAGTTGTCGTTTTACCAGTGCAATATAATGGGGTCAAAGCAAACCTTCCCCTATACATAATTGTTAGGAAGGTTTCTACAATTGTGGGGCGAGATTGGATGAAAACATTAAATATTCAGTTAGCCCAACCTTCGAATTCAGTTAGCGAAATACATGTGGTGAACCATACAGTGGATGAAGAAGTTAACTCTCAATTAAAGAAACTGATTGGAAAACACAAAGATTTATTTTCTGACGCAACAGGGTGTGTGTCCAATTTCACATGTAATCTACAGTTAAAAAGTGATGCCAAACCTGTTTTTATGAAGGCCCGACAAGTTCCTTTTGCTCTACAAGCACGCGTAGAAGAAGAAATAAAAAGGTTGGAAGATGAAGGCATAATTGAACCAGTGCAATTTTCAGAATGGGCCACACCTGTAATTCCTGTGGTTAAGGCCTCAGGAAGCATCCGTTTGTGCGCTGACTATTCTAAAACTGTCAATCCCCAAATTGAAGTTCCCATCTACCCTTTGCCACGTGTAGAGGAAATGTTTGCTAACCTCAGTGGATCCAAGATTTTCGCAGTTATGGACATTAAATCAGCTTATTTACATTTACCAACAGATGAAGACACAGCTAAATTATTGACCATCAATACTACAAAGGGACTTTTCAAATGCAATAGAATGATGTTTGGTGTAAGTGCAGCTCCAGCTGTATGGCAAAAATACATTAAATCAGTTTTACAAGGGATTGAAGGCATTTGTGTCTTCTTCGATGACATCTTAGTTTCCGGAAAAATGACAAAGAATTGCTGGAACGGATCGAACAAGTATTCAAACGACTCAGTGATAACAATTTGAAACTCAATTACAGCAAATGCAAGTTTTTCCTGCCTGAAGTTCAATATCTTGGATACAAGTTGACCTCTGAAGGAATAAGTAAGACAGATGAAAAGATTCAATCAATAGTTAACTATCCCAGGCCCAAAAATATAACTGAAGTCAAAACCTTCATGGGAATGGTATCCTTCTATGGGAGATTTTTCCCTAACCTATCTACAATAGCACACCCTCTTTACAACCTGCTTAAGAAAACAACCAAATTCAATTGGACGAAAGAATGTCAGACAAGCTTTGATGAGATCAAGAAAAGACTTACTTCAAATGAAATTCTGGCCCATTATGATCCTAATCTGCCTTTAGTGCTCTCTGTTGATGCTTCTCCGGTTGGGTTAGGTGCTATTCTTTCTCATCAATTCCCTGATGGTAGTGAACGTCCTATTTCCTATGCCAGCCGAAGCCTGTCATCCAGCGAAAGAAACTACTCTCAAGTATGCAAAGAAGCTCTTGCAATCAAGTGGGGAATCGAGAAGTTTTTCTACTATTTGTATGCAAGAGAATTTATCTTATACACAGACAGTGAACCTCTTATGCATATTTTTGGAGGAAAACGGAAACTACCTTCACTTACAGCAACACGATTGTTGCATTACGCATTATTCTTACAAGGGATCAGATTCCAAATTCGTTATCGAAAAACCAAGGACAACGGAAATGTGGACTGCCTATCCCGTCTTCCTTCTCACTCAGATGACATACGCCAAACAATAGATGATGTAGAGATTTTCCAACTCAATCAGTTATCCCTTCTTCCAATTACCAGTGAAGACATCAAACGTGAGACAGAGAGAGACCCAGAATTGAAATCCTTATTAGAAGATCTCAAATGTGGAACCAAATTAAAAAATAAGAACGAACATTTTGATATTCAGTCCGGATGTATTATGAAAGGAAATCAAGTCTACATTCCTCATGTCTACAGACAAAATGTTTTAGCAGAACTACATGACGGGCACCTGGGAGTTGTCAGAATGAAAGCGCTTGCCCGTTCCACAGTGTACTGGCCTAAAATGAACGAAGACATCGAACGACTAGTCAGAAGCTGTGATAAATGCATGGAAACAGCTAAGAATCCCGGAAAAATGGCCACCCACTACTGGGAGTATCCGACAAAACCCTGGGAGCGCATTCATGTCGATTTTGCGGGGCCTTACATGGGACACTTATTCTTCTTGGTGATCGATGCTCACTCGAAGTGGCCAGAAATTTTTATTGTGCGGAATATGACCTCTAAGGACACAATCACAATTTTACATGGGTTATTTTCAAGATATGGACTTCCCCACACTTTGGTGAGTGATAATCAGTCAACATTTACTTCCGATGAGTTCCAACGTTTTGTCCAGGTTCATGGAATCAAGCATATTACTTGTGCACCATTCCACGCTGCATCAAACGGCCAAGCTGAAAGGTTTGTTTACACAATGAAAAAAATCACTGAAATGTCTTGAATCAGGGACTTCATCAATCCAAGAAAAGTTGAATCAGTTCCTTTTCAGTTATCGGAGGGTGCCAAATATAACAACGGGGGAAAGTCCATCAATGTTGTTCCTCCGGCGAGAATTACGTTCCAAACTGGATTTGTTGAAGCCCGACCATCACCTAAAGGTTTGGAATAAAATTAAAAGGGGAGTCTGGTCTTTTGAAGACAAACAGTTCAAACCAGGACAAACCGTTGCCGTTCGATGTTATAACAATCCAAACAAGAAGTGGACTTATGGACAAGTTATAAGTAAGGATGGTATATTACACTACACGGTAGAAACACAGGGTACCTTGGTAAGAAGACATGCAGATCAACTTCGAGATGTATCATTACCACCACCTCAAGTTCAACGCCATCCACTACAAAACCAAAGACCATGCCTCACGCAAAGCGGTACAGTCCAAGTTACGAAAACAAATTCAACAGACGAGAATATTGGTTCAACCGATGCTAGAGGGACACAACACCAACAAATCAATGATGAAACCAAACTTGTGGATCAACAAACGATAGATGACGTTCAAGACGGTCCTGCTCGCTGTGATACACCTCTTGCCTTAAGACGAGGGCGGCGAAACATTCGACCACCAGAAAGACTAGATCTCTAGGGGGGGAAGAGTGTTATATACATTACCAAACACTTTACAAATAATTCTTATCCTTTTTATTAATTTAACCATATGATTAGTTGTGTAATTCGAACATATGTTTTTGTATTGTTTTTGTTTACATTAATTTAGTCTAGTTTTAAAATGTGAATAAAACTGGATCGTTTTGTCTAAACTGTTGAACTATATTATTATTATAAATACTTATTTCACAAAGCCTCAATTACAAAAATACATTACATACGTGTAAACATATATAGTTCTATGAAAAAAATAACACAACCTATTTTGATATCTTCAGGAAACTACGTAAGTAGATTCTGATATAGAATAACACATTTATTTTAAGCCGCTTCCGCACTGGCCGAACGGAGAACATGTTCACCGAACAGTCTTATTCCGACATTTTTTTTTTGTATTTACTTCTAATATAAATCATATGGTAGGTGAATGTTCGATAGTTGGTTGATTTTTTGTGTTCGTCCAAGAAATTCGCCACGAATAATCAGCCAGTGCGGACGCGGCTTCATCCAATTCTTAAAATTGGTATTCTGTTACTTAAAGTTAAATTTAAGTATAAAATTATATAGTTAATTGATTAATAATAAATTTTTTAATAGCTTTGTATGCCTCTATACTTTTGAAATGGTTATTATGTAAGAAAAAACTCCCTTTTATTTTGATTACTTTACATGTGTAATAATATTTTCAAGCATGAACGATTTTCAATTAACTGTTGTAACAAAATTTTATTTTTATTTTTTGTACTTTCATTTAAATTTTTAATTCTTTTCCTTCCTTAGATTCCAATCTAAACTCGACACTCTTTTACGATAATTCATACTCTACTGATATGAAACTCCATAAAATGTTCACGTACTAAGCGTTAGATGGAAGGTTGAAATTTAAGTATAATTTTATAATTCTACTGAACTTTCAGTAGGTTATAGAATAAGTAATATTTACAGCACCTCAGAACATACAGAAAATTTAAAGTACAGAAGGTTCTCATGAAATTAACACCCGACATCAAAATAGACTGGCATACCATATTATTGTAGAACGTCAAACTTTGAGAGAGGTCCTCTTATAAAATTTCTCGAAACTACGCCATACTTAATAAAATCAAAAATAACAGATAGGCCTAACAGATTCAAGGCGTCTCAGAGAACATTCGTGTGCTCGAGTTCGTTTTATTCCATACAGGGGTTTGATAAGTAAAAAATATTTATTTTCATTAAATACTTTTCTGGGGAACTTAGGGCCTTAGTTTTAAAATTATTTCACATTAGTGGGGTATAATATCTTACGTATGATTTATGTTTGTCTGTAGAGTTGAAGAGACACCAAATTACCATGTATCGTAAAATTAATGTGTCTATAAAATTATTGTTTGATACATTAAATGAAGCTCGAGATGAGTTTTTCAATCTACACACGATATCATTGTAAGTTACTTTATTTGAGACACCATAGCACTCTGGTGTGTATTTTAAGGTAAATATGAGCGGAAAATTAGTAGATTGAAGAAATTGATGACTTGTAACATAGTTACTGACAAGACAGGTTGATTCATTTATGAAGATAATTAATTGCTCAATGAAATCTAATAAACGAAAGGTCAAATAAATACCATTATTTCCATCTCCTACAAAGTATGAATTCGCATCATTAGCATGAGCTAAGGATAGCCTTATTCTTCCGCTGTCGCCGTATCACTGGATGCCAGACTGCCATATGACCGTAACCGCCAGCCAGTTGTTGCCCCTGTGTTGCAGGGCTGTGTGCGGCGGGCGCGGCGGGCGGCAACGGCGGCATCGCAGCGGCAGTGGTGGGCGTCATAGGGCGGCCGCTGCCCACCATCTCCGAGGCCACCACCACGACCACCACCACGGCCTTCACCAACGTGTCCTCCACCAACACGTCCCCGGAGAAGGGGTCGTTCGGCAACGGACTGGAGGCGGACCCTCCCACCGTGGACCTGGGCTCCTGTCAGTACCAGCCGCCCACGCACCACCCGCCCAAGAGAAAGACCAAGGAGAACGCCGACTCCAAGCGCGAGCGCAAGGCCGCAAAGACTTTAGCCATTATTACCGGCGCGTTCGTCATCTGTTGGTTGCCCTTCTTCATCATGGCCATCCTGTTGCCCATCTACAACGGGAGCAGCTTCCCTCCCTACCTGATCGCTTTCTTCCTCTGGCTCGGATACCTCAATTCCATGCTCAACCCCATCATTTACACCATATTTAGCCCGGAGTTCCGGAACGCGTTCAAGCGCATCCTGTGCGGCCGGCGCAACTCGATCCGACGCCGCCACCGCCACATGGGCGTCCGCTACATGCACTGATGGCGCTCCACCCCCGCGGTGATGCAGCTGGCGGCATCCACCATCGGGGATCACCGGTTCTGACACCGCCAACACAACACGGCCGACTAAACTAGATCATAAGATACCTAAATTAGAAGTTAAGATATCCAATTTAGATGTTAATTATAGATAAGGTAGTAATTTTCGTAACACATTTTTGTGAACGCACTTGTATACTCCCCGTCGAAGTAATAACGGTGTAAATGGTTACCAGCAAAGCCTTTCTGAAACTTTTTTATGCATTATATGTTTTATATCTTCTCACCCCTTTTTACATAAAAATAAAGACTTACTTATTCGAAAAGGTTGTTGAATTTTGATGAAGACATGTGGACATCTGTTTTAGCATATACAATATAAATTTTGGGGGACAATTTATAGAGAAAATCTATAATTATTTAATTTTAAAAAACTGAGATAACTTACAAATACATTATATTTTTATCCTGGACTAACAAAATTATTTCGAAATTTAGTTTCATATGTGTACATTCATAAATAATATTATTCTATATTATACGAAATATAGTTTTTTGTTCAAGAAGAGATATTCTGGAAAAGAAATAAAAAATATTGTTATTTGATATCATTAAATAAATACATTTTTATCTGCAAAAGTACAAACAAATAAAAAAGTGGTTTACAAATGTCTTAAATTGTTCACACTAATCATGAATTTTTTTTAATCTTGAAAAATACACTCGTGAAAATGTGTTATCGAACCAAACATGAATGTTTTTATACAGCACCTCGATGTAAGCTCCTTCCCCCCCCCCTCTGATTAGAGGACCAACACTAAAATCGTCATCCAACCCTCCTTGATCTTTCTGGTTAGAATGCCAGTCATCATCTTGCTCGTCCGAACCTTCCCATAATCTCCATTTAGGGGACCAATCGCCCCGTTGGTCCTCTAAATGTCCCCCTCCCCTATATTGTCATAGGACCAATCGCCCCGTTGGTCCTCTAAATGTCCCCCTCCTCTATATTGTCATAGGACCAAACGCCCCGTTGGTCCTCTAAATGTCCCCCTCCTCTATATTGTCATAGGACCAAACGCCCCGATGGTCCTCTACCCTCTATAGTTGGATGGCCAATCGCCCCTTTGGCCGTCCAAACCTCCTCATTCTCCGGTTAGAGGACCAAAATCTCCATTGGTCTTCTAAATCCAGAGTCTCGACTGTGATCCTAGTAGAATATTTTTATTAAGAAACCAACGACTTAATAGATTAATGATAAGGTTATCTAATTGTCTAGACATTACATATAGACTATTTATTGTGTTATTTGTATAGCAATTTTATGATATTGTTGTAATATAAATATTTACCTTTAACAATTTTCCAAAAATTGTAATTGTGTTGATTTATAATGAATTAAATTGGGTTTTCTAGGTTAATTTAAATCCGAACCATCTATGGATTCAATCAATTTCAATTAGTATCTATTTAATTACTGCATTTACACAGGTACTGTACTAAATTGAAACAAATACAACCATTAAGGTATTGTTTGTGACCACATAACTTAACAAGCTTTTTGTTTTCACAAATCAATTTCAATTATTTATTTTGTATTGCAAACAAATTTTAATATGCGAATGACCATCATGCTCGGACATGCCTGATTTTACGAATATGTAGTTCGTTCAGCAATACTTGTTTACATTTTAATTAAAGTTGAGGATCACACCCCAAGCATAACGTTTATCTACAGTTGTATTGTACATAGAGTGACTTACAATCACTAGTGATGTAAGAAATTACTTTTGTGAATGTTAACATTTGTGTTGTTGAACAATTCAGATTACGGGTATTTTTCCATGTATATGTCGTTAAACTCCATTTCTATATTATTTGCCTCATCTATTATTTTCATTTAACTCAGGTTTTAGCGAAATATTGTTAGCCTACTAGACTTTTCCCACATGTGTTATTTCAAGTCGTCAACGCTACTAATGGCTTCCATGACAAAACTAACTTCTGAAATAGAAACAAATTGTAACTTAACCTCCTTCGTTCAAATCAATCATACACGTGAAATTTTCTATCGTTTCCGCTAACCGCATGTTTAGCCACTTCCTAATAAAACTTACAGTAAGAAATCATCCTTGTTTTCGGTCAGTGAACGTTTCAGATGTTTGCTCACCTACGTACTCATCTGTTAACCTCTTATATGAGTATAGTTTTAATTTAAAATAACTTATTTAAGTTAATTTACTTTCAAGTAAAATTACTTTTGTATGACGCCATACCATGCAACTGACCAAAATAAAACGTATATCGAAAAATTCATAAAAATAAAGTATTTTAAGTTAAACGGTGGTATGATTATTCTTAAATAAATAAGTCTCGTTTTTTTCAATAAAATAATTAAAATTAATTTGCAGATTTTGTTGAATGTTAAATTTCTTTATGTACATGGGACCAATATTCTCACACATATCGTACCTAAATCGTTGTCCTTTGGTGAACCTTTATGTAATGTTAATGTGTAAACTGCGGTAAGGTTAAGCAGTAATCTCTTTCTTGTTTGTTTGTTTGTTTATGTTTTTTCAATAATGTAAATTTGTACTGTAATTTAAATTCATAAGTGAATTTGGAAGTAAAAAGAAGGAATGGCCTTGTTATATATTTTTTTGTATTTTTGTTCTAATCATTGTATTCTCACTATAATTTTCAATAACTATTATCATAAGAAATCAAATATAAAAATTACAAATCATAAAGAACATAACTACACAAGGAAAAAGAAAAGATAAATTTTACTATCACCGTAACCATTATTTTTACCTTCATACATACAGAGGTAGTAAGGAAAATTCACGTTGATTTCTTTTTCTATATTTTATACACCCTGTCTTCAAACGCAATCACATAGAGAAAGATTTTTCCCTAAGTTTAGTGGTGCATTGTAATTTCCATAAGAACAAATCCAAAACGTTCTTCCAAGCCCTTGACATTGGAATCAATATAGCAATAAATTGGAATAGGTCATTAACCTTGAACATAATAATAACAGATTTAGCAACGTAAACACTGTTTTGTAAAACATATGACATGGTGCTCTGAATAATAAATAATTATACTTTTTATTTTTTTACCGAAGCCGCGTTTTATTCCGGAAAGTCTGGTGATTAAATAACAGTTGTGATAAAATATTACCACCCTCTATTCAGACACAGCAAGCACTGAAGTATATTTATGTTGCTACTAGTAGTTAAGGATCCACTAGCTGAAACGCTAGGCACGTCTCCTTCTAATTTTCATTTGGCACAAGTCCTTGTAGGAAGGAATGTTGGAGGAAAAAAGGTGAGAAATGGGACATCAGTATACTTAATTGATAACCATATTAGGCTAAAATATTCAATTGCACTTTTTTAAATTGCTTTCAATTAGACTATTGCACAACCATTGCCTAAGGTAATAATTTATATTGCATAACCATTAACCTTAGGTAAGAATCTTTTCAGTGTGATTGCAGTTTTACAAAATCCAGTTCCAGTGTTTTATGTTGTAAAGATATGTGTCAACTTGTAGTTGATATTTTAATATACTGTGACTGATATGTTAAGATTGTGTACTTCTGTAGTAATTATTTATGTTTAAATAAAAAAATGTGTGATAATTTTGTTCTTATTTTTGTGTCGGCCCAAAGTCAAATATCGCATTCTTGAAGCTTTTTATTTTATTTTATTTCCCAACGGATTTACACCATTTTACAATAAATACTATGTGATATAGTGCAATTTAGTTCTTCAAGATGATAACAATAACTTAATGATAATATTATATACTATATGGCATATATATATATAATATTTGTACTTATACTTTTGAGCTGAGAGAGGTCTTTCTTTTGTGCCACAGGGTGGTGAAGGAGGGTGGGAGCACATTTGGGTATTAGGGGTGGGAACAATTGTGGGGGGCAAGCGTATGGAGCAAGGGTGGGAACAGGTTTGCCATTGAGGATGTGAGCAATGGTGGGGACCAAGGGTATGGAGCAAGGGTATCAGCAAGTTTGGGCATTAAGGGTGGGAGCAATTGTGGGGAGCAAGCGTATGAAGCAAGGGTGGGAGCAGGTTTGAACAGTAAGGATGGTAGCAATAGTGGGTAGCAAGAGTGAGAAGCAAGGGTGGGAACAAGGGTGGCAGGCAGGGATGGTTAGATCAATCTGAGTTTTGGAATCAACCCGAAAATTTTTTAGATACCTTCATATTTTCAGATTACAAGTCTTCTTGCTTGAAATATGTGTTTGGCTGTATAAATATCGATATTATAGGCACTTATTAACCTTTTAGTCTGTAGGCATAGAAAATCCTTTACAAATCGTACTTTACAGAGGGAAATATAGTTTTAGAAATAATGAAGCATCGAATATAAAAAGTACACCATTAACCCTCATTCATCAGTAATACACACAAAAATTCAATAATTTTCAATTTTATATATCCTTTACAGTCTATTGGATCTCTATTTAATATAATCCCGTGTTCAAAGTGCCTCAGTAAAGGTTAATCATGATTTAATCTCGATAGAAGGTGTATAACGCCCCCAATAACATTCTGTCTGCTTAAAACTGGCTAGGAAATTGGGAAATAAATCAGCTGTCTGAGAGAATAACGCCTGATGAAAGATTGCGAAGGGCTTAGTGTACATATTTCGTTTCTCGGTTACTTCGCGTTGAACACCATTCGATACAGTCTAATGTTTGCAACGCCGGTTTTTGTTGAGTGAATTGCAGAGAAAATAAAAAGCATTTTTGGAAAAATATAAAAATTAAATATATAAACATTTATGGATTACCACTAAAACCAGGGGCATGTTTCATAAAAAGTGACAGGTATGATAGGTGACAAATACATTTGACATATCTAAAATTCTACAAATTTTGGTTTCATAAAAGCTTTGAAATTTACAATTTTATGTCAAATATTTTTTACAAATATTTCAATGTCTAAAAAAATTTGTCAGATTAACGTTAAATCAAAATTTGATATAGACCTGTATTTATATTATTTTTTATCCCAGAACTAAGTTATCTTTCAATGTTTTTAAAAATTGTTCGAGTTGTTTTCGAGATCTTTTTGCATACATACAAATATATCTTACTTGAATTACAGTATAGGATTTGCCAGTTCACAAATACCATTAGCTTAGCGATTACCATACTTAACTGTATGTTAAAAAATTCTATATTGAAATTATATATTTTTTTATTGGTGGTTTAAACCCTCCAAGCTTTCAGCTGTTGTGAAGCATTCATAATCAGATGTGTAATGAACATTTTCTACATGCATTTTAGCCGAAAGTCTTCATGCTCTTGAACACCGTTTGTAAAAACCTGTTGTATTCATAGATTTATTTACTTCGAAGGTAGTTCAAAATTTCTTTGTGAATTTTATTTGTATGTGTAATATATTTTAATTCCACCTTAAAAATATTTTATCCCTGCTCATTAAAATATAACTACAATTAATTAAAGTAGTATATAAGTTGTTTTCACCATTTCAAATGCTTAGGCTTTCACAAGTGTGCTTACATTAATGCCAAATATTAAAAAAAAGTTACATTACAGTCCTGCAGGACACTGCCCGGCAAGAGTTAATTGCAGCTTTAAAAGACTTCTCAACAGAGGTGGCGAGTTTCATGTGCGTGTTTGTTGTATTGCTCTCAATCTAATCAATACGTTTGGTTGATTTTGTTTAGCTGAAAATATCATTATACTGTCAAAACTGTCATATCTTACACTAAATTGAAATATACCAACATAGGTAATCATTTATGTATTTAATGAATTGAAAATATTAAACAGGACCTTTTATAAAAAATAATATTGCTTAAAGCAGGAAAAATTTTGTTTTTCCCCTCAGATAAACTCCTTAGTAAACTACATATGTAGGCTCTATCCAATCGCATGCTTCAATGAGAAAGAAGCCAATGAGCTTCATCAATCAGGTTAACAAGTAATTAGCAAGCTTCAAGTTGTGATGACGCTTGTACAAAACAGGAAGCAAAACATTTGAGTAATAATGGGCTCGTCGACCGGATGTGTTTTACACCCCTCTCAAACAAACAACAACACCCATCTACAATCATCATTCTATAAGCTACAGAAAAAATTCAAACAAGTAAATGTATGTAAAGATTATTCTTAAGTGTAGAAATATTTGTTAAAGTGCTAAATATTGCTATATACGTTAATTATAAAATGTTGAAGGTAATTTTTTAGAGTATTATATGTATACATCTTTAACAAGAAAATTAGTGTAATCTAGTAATCTTTGGAAGTAATGAGTTGCTCAATTATAATTAGTTTGACCGTAAAAACTCTGTATCTTAAAGTTTTAAGGAATTTCAAATACCAGTTTATGGCACTTTTTATGTCAGTGGTCAAAAATTACTTAGTGGTTTTTAGATACACTCTTATACCTTAATTCCCATGGTAAGTAATTTTTGATATTCATGTAGGCTTAGTAAAAATTAATATACTCTTGCCACTCCTAACTTGCATGGATGGTACAAAGACTACTTGAGTGTCTTACACCACCTCCACACTGCAAGCAATTATCTTTGTTGCCGTGTAGACTTTGCTCTCGTTACGAAATTTGACTTGCAAAGAGACATCTCGAGTATAACGGATCCACCCACCGTGGTAACCTTTCACGAGGAGAAACTTCACCTGAAGCGACGCAGGTTGCTTAACTTAGCAAACGTTAAAGGACTTAGCTTGAATGAAGGATCTATCAAGACTTAGTTAACTACTACAACAGAAATTAGTTGTAATTACTTTAATTGCTAAAACAAATGGAGCTTTTGAGGCCAATATATTGGTTTCATGTAAATACATCTTTATGTGAATATATTGAAATCACAAGACATTCAAATGTAGCGATCAACACCAATAGCGAGTTGCTGTTACTAATAAAATTGACCACTAATTGCTGTCATCATTATGATTGTAATATATTTTACATAAGTGATACATTAATTAAATTTTTAATAAATTTATATTACATTACACACATACATAGGAGTACAAGACTCTCAGCACATTATGAGAACTACTTTTAGACCACCTTCTAACTATCTTTATTTGAGACGTTCATTCAAAAAAAATTATCTTATCTATCTTTCACGTTTATACAATCAGCTGGTATAGTTAAATTGATATCATACTATTTTTCTGAGAGATAAAACCCTGTTTCGAAAACATATGTGTTGAAAAACGCCTTTACTGAATGTAATTCAGAAGATTGGAAGTTATTCTCAACAATATCTTGACAGTAGCAGTATTTCTCTATAATACTATTGGTTTAATGACAAATAAGAATGAATATTGTTAAATTATATTTTGGTATGCAAAATAAAAACTAGACCGTTAAAATTCTTTTTTTATAATTTCTTTAAAAATAGGATAATTGAATTTGTAACAGTTGTCTAATTGAAATAAAAAAATATATTATGGTTCTTAGGTTTAACAAATAAATATGTTTGATTGGATATATATTTTTACTTTTAAACAGTATACGGCTGTATTTTGGGAGTCATTTTTTGGATCTAAAAAAAGTAAGAGGCTCTTGGTCTTAAAAGCTTTTTTAAATGACGAATCCATAGTAAAATAACTTTAAGTTGGAAGCTGTATGATGGCTAGAAGTTAGGTTTAGTCTTAGATATGAATCAAACCAAGCACTAAAAAAATATAATCTTTTAAGATTTAGTAATATTTTAAGTTTATCTAATCAGTTGGTAGTTAATTTGATATCATACTATTTTTCGGAGTAATAAAGACATGTTCCGAAAACATATGTAGTGAAAAACGCCTTTACCGAATGAGCCTGTTGACTATATGATAAAAAATAAAACACAGAGAAAGCAAAAAATTACAGTTTAACAAAGAGTTACATGTTCACAGACATAATAGAGTTTTTATTCTGATAAATATATTACAGCTATAAATTTTGTGTCAGTAAGTTAAAGTTCCAAGATTTGAGGTAAGTTAAACTAGCTGGGTAGCTGAGTGATTGTAGGTGGTTCTTGCCTTAAGTTGAATCTAAAGGTGAATATAAAGGTTGCTGGTTCAATCCTCAGAAATGTTAGTCACTTTTTGAAGGTCCGATTCTGAACTCATGGTCATTTATCATTGTGCCTTTATTTGTTATGTTATGTAACAACAGTTCAATGTTAAACAATAACAAGACCGAGGTTTGTACGGTTCCTAATCAAAACGTTATAAAATGCCACCAAAATTAGAACTCGCGAAAATACCATTTGTTGTATTATTTGTTAATCACACGATCAAAGAATCCATAAATAATTTTAACGACGATTTAATGTTTAAAACAATATTGTTAACACTTCAGACCATCAATTATGATTATTACTTATGAAAAATTATCAAGTCAGATGAAGTCAACCAAGCTCAACTCAAATGTTTTATAAAAGATTAAATGGCGAGATAGTGAGGTGTAATAATTTAAATGTAATTTGCCCCCTCTCGTTAACTCCGGCCCAGTCTCAATTGATCATTACAGGGCCGATAATCCCTCTCCGGTTCTCATTAAATATTGCCCAGCATGAATGTCAGCTAAAGCTTAAAGAACATTAGTGGGATGAGGTGCCATACGATGCAGCGTTTACCGTTTTCAGTGATTACCGTGAAAGCAAAATCTTCGTTGGCGTATTATTTTATCCGCGCTTAAGGATTTTTTTCAGAATTTTTTTTTTTCAAAAATTATTATTTGCACCATGGAAATTTTCGGAGTCACTTCAATTGGATTTTGTAGTATGAGTCACAGTTAGTTAAAGCACACGATCTTATACACTAAAATGTTTATCAACAATTAACTTGCTTAAGGAGACACTAGTAAACGTGAAATTTAAAAAAGTTTATAATACGATGTGCATTGCTAGTAACGAATATATAAGACCAACATCATCCACGAATGAGCTTAACTCATAGAATGGGAAGAACCGTAGATTCCTTTCATTTTCAACACACCAATAGCGAGTTTCAGTTCCTTATGTTGTTCACAATTTGACCACGATATATCACGATTATATCACCTGGAAATTGACTATTTAGCGCTGTCATAGTTATTGAATTCCCATTAATGACCTCAAATGTTATGTTATTATGGTTTATTACAGTTTCCTTTTACATCATCAGACTGAATTAAGGTTTTATTATAAGTTGAATAAATTGTAATTGAGATATGTTTTATGTTAAATCAAACTTTGGCAGAATTTTAAAATATTTTCCTCATTTCTACGATAAGAAAATTAATTTAAAAATCAACTAAGTACAGTACATCTCTTTTAACCACCCAATTTTTTGTTTTATGGATAATAAATTTTGTACGAGGAGTAATGCCTGGGTGAACAAAATCGATAGTTCAAACAATTGTTCGCAACGGTCAATACAGATAGCAAGAGCCGGCAATCAGTTGATCAAATAGTTCGAGTTTACAATAATGCTGGAAACAAATGAAGTTCTGTTGAAATTTAGATATTTTAGAGTTGGATAGTTTTACTGCATTTAAAACAGTGATTGGTGGTAGTTCCATTCTTATATTGAGAATTTATCCATATTCTTGTTTACGTCTACTGTTCAATTCAGTCTACATTTCTAGTAATTAGTTTTTATTGCGTGTGTCACTTCTGAGTTGTTGGGCTTGATTATTATGGCTGTGCTATTATAATAACCGTATCATTCGCACAAACATTTACCTTTTAATAGTGGGTACTAGACTGTTGTGGACCTCTTTAAATGGCATAAAAACACATTTGGAAGAAGCAATGATAACGTTTATGTGAGAATCATTCTACTGTGCACCATTATCCCTTTAGGTCACAAAGATATCATTGAACAGTGGAAACAGACAGTTCTTTAATATGTTCACGAACATACAATCAATGAAAAATTTTGGTTTGAATGAAAATTTTTAAGCCCCTATTTATGTCTGCTGATTTGTTATACAGTATTTATCAATCTTTGGGTGAGTATTCGTTTAAAATTCCGTTATTAATTAAGTTGCTATTGCTAATTAAAAAAAAAACTCTTATTGCGTTTTAAGGAGTTACTTCGCTTGACTCGTTATAAATTAAAAGCAGGAGCAGTGGCGTGGCTCAAGTTATTTCTTGTGAAACTTGACGAGCCTGTCTAGATTGCTCCCTTGCTCGTGACTCATTCAACACATGAATATTACATTGTTGCCCTTCACCCTCTGATTAACTGAATATAATTATTGACATAATATTTTCTAAACAAACTAAACAAAATATTTTCCAAAAGAATTAATAACTCAACCATAGTTTATATATAAGACTTGAGGTTTATAATTTTAGTTAAATATAAAAAATTTTGTTATAAAATACAACTAAAAATAATCTTTTTAGAAAAGTTATTAAAACGTATCCGTTTTCTACAAATTTACGTTTCCAAAACGTAACGTACGTTTTTTTAATTGTTTAAAAATCTACTGTATATTACTTAAACATAAATCTTTTATTTTGCTTGTAATTTTATTTAAAATTAAATACATTATTTACACCTAAGTCAGATCCCAAGAACTTTGGATATGAACAGTAACATTAAAACGTTTTATTTTTATTTTATTTTATTTATTTTTTAACATGTTCCAATTACTGTACGGTACCTATTCATTAACGGGTGAAAAAATCTATATATATTCTGGATTATAAAAAGGATTCCTTGTCAACCGGTGACGTTTTCACTAAGTCGAGTAAAACTCCCTGGTTAAAATTAAATTTGTAAAAACGTGTTATATGACTCATTAATTGATGTAACAATCAAGATTTTACTGTGATATCAAATTTACATGATATTTATCATTGATGATAAATTTATAAACAAAAATTTTATGGATATAAGACAAATTTTATGCCCCTTGCGCAAATTGCGCATTTTATGATTCTGTATATGAGTGAAACTCACCTACAGTACGTGAATGTTGATTATGAAGTGACAGAGATCTATGTTTGTTTACTATCTGGTTTTTAAAATTCATCTGAAAGTAATCAGCTGTTAAATTACAATTTACATTAGAGAACTTGCAATAAAAGTTGGTCAACATTTTAAAGCGCCCTCTAGAAATAAATCAAAGGCGAGGGGGGCGAAACCCGAAACGATATGACCTTTTTTAACACTATTCGTCACTGCGCTATATCTTAAGCTTTAAAATGACACCTCAATCTTAAAAATCGGTTCAGTAGGTCGAGAGAAATAGGGACGTAACCGACGAAACCCTTATAGAAATAAGAAGATGGATATATTACATTATTTTATTACAGTATGTTGGTAACCCAACATAAATTGTATAATATTTTTAAGTCATAGTAATAGCCGTTCAAAATAAATTTTTTTCACGAACGAAAGATTTTCTTCTCGAAATTTTAAACAATTTATGATATAAACATATTTGATTCAATTCCAAACATTTTAAAAACGTTATAATCAAATCAAAATAATAAAAATTAAGGAATTGGGCTACAAATAAAAAACCCTTACAGAATTAATACAGTGAAGAGTTGCTTTCATCTCCAAAACAACAACGAAAATGATTGTGTCAAGAAATGTAAACAGTTGAAGCAGTTTAAATTACAGCTGCGCAATGAAAACAAACTATTCTGTTGACTTTGGCTCCTAAATCTAGCAAACAATACTAATCTAGCAGCGGATTGCTACCGGGCCAACATAAGTCTGCAGCATAACAAGGTTGTCAATGGACAATTGGAAGTTATCAAACATTAAAGGTAATTCTATGTTGCTAACTACAAGTATACATTGTTCTCTAAGACATACGCGGTGTTACATTGTTTGTTGTTGTTCTCTAAGACATTGATGATGTGTTGATGAAGACATGTTCAGCCGAATATGCAAGTTATCACTGAAATTCTTTGTTAAGTAGGGACAGTTTGTAAATAAGTTACAAATATTTTACTTTGTTCTACGTAACGGTAGTTTATGTAATATTAATTAAGTATATTATTTTTACAAATCGTATACTATAATACGCGCAATGTCTGAAGGGATGTGTGTTCCACGATATCGAAATCTAGTGGGTAGATTTTGCTTAAACTTTGCATTTAAGAGTGTTTTGGCAAAAAATAAGTTTAGAAACATTCTCAATCCCAGGAAAAATCGAATGTGGTCTAAATTTAAGTTTTAAAATCGTAATTTTTAACATTGGTCTTATGGGTTGCTATTTTGGTAACGAAATAACAACTAAAAGTAAACAAAAGTAAAGGGACATTAATTTAAGCAGTTTTTAACAGATATTATTTGTGAATAGTTGTATAGATTTAATAGCTTGATTACTATGACACTATGACAAAAAAGAATTAAACCAACGAGCAAGGCTCGGTTAACCTGGTACTTAATAATTATATTAATTATTTTCCCGGAAAGTGTTTTAAGTGTACTAAGTACAGCCACTCGATAAAATTTCTTCTAGTGTAGCTATGTAAAACTATTACATTAACACAGTATTACACTTTTATCACTGCGTACAGTATTAAATATTCGAGAAAGAAAAATATGTGTTATGTCAACTTAAATAGTGTCATCATCATAAAAAAGATCGATCGTTTTATTATGCTAACGATTGCTTGTCATTTAATTCATTACGATTGAAAATATCATATATAATAAAATGATAATTTCATAATTTCCTGATATATTTTTTATAAAACCATCTGCTATTTTATTATTTTTTTAATGATATTTACATATGTATTAGCACATCGTAAGGTTTATATCTCATAAAGTGTGATTATAACTGAAAAATTAACAAGTACCGCAAAGCAAGAGTTTAATATTGTTAAAGAAAACACATCTACTAAAACATAACGGAAACTAAGGTTATGAAAGAAAATTTCATCTCGAAAGATTCCCTTAAGATAAACAGATGGATGGCAGCTGTCTGCAGCACAAAGGCCGAAATTCATCTTACTTTATTCAATAAAGTTGAACTGATTCATAACGTGATTACTCATCCGACGACATAACTTTTGTTGTATTTCAAGACCGCATGGTCAGACGAGAAACACAAGGCATAGATAACTTAATTTATCCGTGGTCAGTTTAAAATTCCATTATAAGACACACAAGCGTATTTTTTAATACGATCATATATAATTAATGTGTGGTGTATAAATTTAGAAGGGAATTGAGTAAAAAAATCAACATGAATGTAAACAGTTTTTACAGGAATCACAACCAGACTCATCCGAAAAATATACTGATAATAACTGAAATTAGTCATATTATTTATATCTTTACATACTATAGATTTATGATATCATCATACCATATTTAAAGCAGTAGATTTACATCTGTTTTACGTGTGAAGAATTGTGTTTTATCATAAATAATGTTGTAGAGTGGGAAACCATAGATTTTTCTCGAATTAGTAACTGTTGATGTTATTTCCATTCGTATAAATTATATTAAAAGTATTGCTTGCAATTTATTTATCATATATTAGATGTTCAGTTTGGTTCATTAAACCTACCAACATGGCACGGATGTCATATTATTACAGAAATAAACTGAACGACGGGTAGATTTTAGCGAATTTCCCTATGGGGAGTGCGGTAGTAGTCACGTGACCTATGCCCGGGACTATGTTACTTTTTCATTTTGAGGCCCCCGGAGGCTAAAAACACCAGTCGTTCAAATTCATATATATGTATGTAGGGAGATGTCCATTAATGCAAAAACTTTTGAAGGGATCCTCCGATTTTGATTAAATTTGGTACAGAGGTGTAAATAGCATTCATCAGGCTAAGTTTAAAAACCAGCACCATTGGACTAAGGAACCCAAGTTTTATGGGGTTCCAAAAGGGTCAAAAATGTGTTTTGAAGTTTTACCGCCCATAACTATTGTTGATAATGTTATTCCGCGCCTGCCCAAGCTCGTATAACGCTCTGCTCATAAACGATATATCGGCCCGAAAACAGAACTGATACTTTCCACCCTTCTAACAAAATATACTATTTATGCACAATCTAATTAATTGTAAACTAAAATTACTATTTCATGTGTATAATATATTTTACATGCCAAAAAGGACTTGATGCTTATGTAAATAAGTTTTGACGAATGGATGATTATGAGGTTTGAGTTGAGGTAATATTGCATTTCTTGCTTAAATTTAGGTTATTCATAAGAAAAAATATCTTAATGGAAGATAAGTGAATTTTTCTACATAACTACATTTTACTACATAAAAAATTGCTTAAAACTTCTTGAAACTTAAAATATTAGACTTAAGTTTAATAAACGGATAAGGAAAATCTCCACCTGGAATTCAACCTGTTACTAAATCAATATCGGTTGCGATTGGATATGTATTATTTATGAATTTCTTACGAATCACTTTCGTAAGCTCCGGTGTTTCTACAAGTGCTTTTGAACCATCCCCATAGTAAAGAACTTTCTTTTTATTTACAATTGCATCAATTTCATACCGGGTGTTCACAAATGATAAATACAATTTAATTAATATATATATATATATATATATATATATATATATATATATATATATATATATAGATTTGCCATTCCTTAGGCGTTACCTCATTTTTCGTGCCAATTATAAGTTTTGACCTCCATATATAATTTTTGCCTCCAGCTTGAGTTGATGCCTCCAGGAGGTCACAATTGATGATTTCAAACACCTCAAAACTAACCTGTACTCCATGAATCTTGGCAACAGTCACTCGTCAGCCATCTTTCGGGGGTGATGTTGTTCGCGTCCGCAGCATTAAATTAAAGCTTATTTTTTATGGTAGAGATGTATAGCCCAACCTTGACCTACGATACTCATTTGATGAGTCTTGATTCCTTGGTGTGTTTTTCAACAATATACATTGGTGTTATTAAGTGAATTCTGAACAAAATGTATATAATGATATTTTTATTAGTATTTGTCTGTAAGTTAAATGCATTTATGGGGTGTGCCAACTTAGCAAATGGATTCATTTTTTGACTTATCCCAATTTGAACCTGTATCCGTTTTTTTGGGATAACAATTTTGGCAATTTCAGGTAGCAAATTTAATCCATTTTCACAAAATATATCGTTTTATTATAATAAATGGTGAAATAAATGTCTTATTGATCATTAACTAAAACTCTGCTAAACTTAAAAATGGATTGACATTAAGGTACAACTGATGGACGCTTGGAGGGTTAACGTAGACTGAAGCAGTTTGATAGACCTTTAGGTTACGGTACCGATAGGCCTATTTTCACCCTAAAACAGCCTGTCATTTAGCCTGCAGTGTGGCTTTTTGTAAGTTACATTTACTTAATAGGCCTGTGAGTATTTAAACTCAACCCACTTTTCTACTGATGAAAATTGAATGAAGTTTTTTTATGCTGAGGTATACAGTTATTTAGAGTACCTAATCCTACTTGCTATATACAGGGTGTCTAGCTTCGACTGTCTGAAACTTTTCCATGTTGTTCAGCAAGCCAAAATAAACAAAAAAGTTTATTATAATTCCTTACTTAAGTTCAGACTACACAGAGCAGGATTTGGGGGTTATTAAGCAGGTAAACTAACAATAAATTAAATTAATTAATTGTACTTGGCTGATCTATCGATTACCCAATGGTGTAAAGTTTTATTGATTAAACCAAATATACCGTGTGTCCCAAAATGGCCCCCCTACATTTTTTATACAATTTTCAAGATATCACTCCGGACCACAGACAATCACTTTTGATCAAACTAATGTTAATTTTGAAAAATTACATGTTTAAGGCCACCATCTTGGATCAGCCATATTGGATATAATATTTTATATTTAAACGTAATTATAGGTTGTGGCTCATCATTTAACCTTAGAATTTAACGCTGAGATTAATGCCGTAATCCATGTTCAAATATCTTCATTGATTCTCGAAATATGATGATTTAAAAAATACTTTTTTAGCATCGGGTATGCCGATTTTGGTAACCTGAATAAATATTTACGTCCATATTACATTAAAATTCAACTACCATTGTAGGGTATTTATTATTTAGGGGTGTTGAAATTTGACATAGACGTGCCTCTTTGCTCATAGGTAATTGCCAAGAAACGATTCTTCAAATATAGTTTTAAGTTTCCATCCCACTGGACTTTAAAATTACTTTAGTGCCACCATCATGGTTGAAATTTGACTTGGACATGCCTCTTTGCTCATAGGTACTCACCAAGAAACGGTTTTGCAAATATAGTTTTTAAGAACTTTAGTGCTTTGCTCCACTGGATTTCAAAATTAATTTATGGCCTCCAGGGTTGAAATTTGACATGGACGTGCCTCTTTGCTCATAGGTACTCTTGCATTTGCAATTACGATCAATTACAAGGGCAATTTAACTATTCCGGGTTTGAATTTGTAAAATGCCTGTTTTTCGCAGGGCCAGTTATAAGTAACCTGCTAACGAGTTGTAAGCCTGAAAAATGTTACATTTATACACCAAATCAAAAGAAAAAACTATTCTTTATCCTTTGGCCTTATAATAAACTAATATACTTTCTTTCTATTCCATTAAATTTTTGTGACACTAAAAAACTAACAAAATTCCTTTATTTCTGTAAACAACTTAATTTGAGCATAGCAACGCGCACCGGGTAACTGATAGTTTTTAAATATAAAGGTAAGCTTGAGACACATGAGGGTGAATTATTTTTCTCTGATAAAATTAATTTGTTTTAATTGATTTCCACTGGTTTTGAAGATATAGGTATTTTTTATATTAGCAAACTTATGGTATAATGTTAATATCATCCATCAATACGGATGAAGGTAATTAAAAACTGATTGTTGCATTGAACTTATCAGTGAATAAAACGTTCACCTCGAATCACAACATCCCCCCCCTTTATATTAAAATACACAATCATCATTCCAAAACGGCGGATCCAAGATAGCGTCCATGATTTAAAAAATTTTAAAAATTAAGTAATTTGCCGTAAATTGCCAACACTGGATGTTAGTAGTTGATTTTTAGTGTAATATTTACGTAAATCTTGAATATTTGGAAATGGTGCTAGATAATTGTTAGAATACACTACTGTACGTAGTTAAGTGAAATTTACCTGAATTGTATAGAATAAATTTTAACATGAATACCTATTGTCACCCATCTCTTCAAATTTGTTTGAAATGGAATATCACAATACTGTACGGTACCACCTTCATACATGGTGGTTGAAAAGTATCTTGCACCTCCCCCTTAACTTTTTTAATATTTGAGACATTTGAAATCGGTTTGTGGCAAACTTCTTGGCTATGAGGGGCTACAACAATGATGGTTAAATGGTGGTGGTGGTGGTTGTATGACTGCAACTGATAGTCTCTTCTCAATCAGCATTGAATTGAGGTAGTCCTTGCTGAGAAACGAGGAGGGTCTAGTGCCCTAGTAGTTCGCGCTACCTGTCAGTATGGGTAGTGAGTTAGGTCACTCAGCAATGATAGGACGAAGTCTCGGAGGTTCCTCGGCGACCAGCTCTCGGATGTGGTGGCATGGGACCATGGAGAGCTAAAGGATTTCGGGGATATGGGGGCACGAAGGGCACGAGGAGTGTCAGTGGCACTGGATACAGGGGGTGGGACATCAGGGGCACGTTGGAGGCAAGGAAGACATAGGGACACAGGGAGGAACAGCGAGCATGAGGGCACAGGAGCATGGAGGGTACAGTGGTGTGGTATAGGGTATAGGGTGAGGGTATAGG
This sequence comes from Neoaliturus tenellus, assembly GCA_030545055.2. Classification (NCBI taxonomy): domain Eukaryota; kingdom Metazoa; phylum Arthropoda; class Insecta; order Hemiptera; family Cicadellidae; genus Neoaliturus; species Neoaliturus tenellus. The sequence continues at coordinate 65,896,665 of CM061532.1, forward strand.
GCACTCTGTGGAGGCATGGGGATGCACTGGGTCATGTGCGGGCACAAGGGTTACTGGGGGCGTCGGTGGCAAGAGGGGTGGAAGGGTATTGGGATACGAGAGCGTAGTGGGGCCACAATGCGTATGGGGGGCACGGAGGAGGAATGTGGAACATAGAGGACACGGAGGCCACGTGGAAGAACTGTGGGCATGTGGTCACGCGAGAATAAGGAGCACAGGGGCATGGGAGGTACTCGGGTCCCGGAGGCATAGGGAGTACAGGAAACACAGGTCAGGACAGGTGAATGAAGGCACAGGGAGGCATAGGGTCACGATGAGTGTGGGGGGAATGGGAGGCACAGGGGTCCAGTGTGAAGGAGTTTACAGTATTAATGGGCTTAAATGTTGTATTGAACAATATCATTTACTTGAGTTACAAACTAATGATGTCATAGTTAAGGTTAAAACTATTTTTGCCGCGTCCGGTGGTATAATAGTGCAATAATTTTTCTTTTTCCACCAAATAGACTACTGTATTTTAATACAGGGGAAATTTTCGTTAAAGTACCAATTTGATACCGCCACAAAGTTTCGTCAAGATTTTAAAATATTTTATTGGAAAATTTATACGTGTAAATTCACACTACAGCTTGAGAAAAATACAATAATACTGCAAGGAGGTGATTATTTGAAACTTATTTGTGGAGACAACATCACCATTTTGATTTTTAGGGGCCTTTTCCCCTACAATCCACTAGTGTCAATTATATAGTTTCATCAATATCTATAAAATAATGTGAAAATTAACCATACTTCCCATTTTAAATTTTTAAGCTACCCCCTACCACCAGTACCTCTAAGGGTGAAAATTTTATAACTAACCATAACTATTGTAGCCCCGCATATCCAAGAAGATTGTCACAAACCGATTTCAAATATCGCAAATAGTTAAAAAGTTAATGGGAGGGTGCAAGTTACTTTTCAACCACCCTGTAAATTTAATTTTATGACATGACACAAAAAATATACCTATAACTTCAAAGAATACTCACTCAGTAATGTCCAGTGATGGATACTTATATTTAACAAGCAATTTTACAATGTTGCGAGCCTGTTTTTTGAAAAGCACAATTCTAAATTGAGCAACAAATAAAGTTTTAAAATGTTACCAAAGTTGTATCATTGCCATTGGCCTAGCTGGTAAAAATCTAGTTTGAAACCAAGGGTCAAACCCCCATATTTATATTTCACAAGAAGTATTTGAAATCAAGTTAGCACCTGGAAATGACCTTCCTGTCAAAATGAAGTACAATTCGTACATTATATCTGCGACTAAGGTGAAATTAGCTGCTTGTAGCGAAAGGGAGGGAGAGAGTACTTTTCTGAAAAATTGTTTATCATACCGGCTGCAAGTCTTATGACGTGTTTATCAATATCATATTTTGATTGCGTTTTTTGATCCGGTTAGTAGGTATCAACAGCACCCACAACCAAGACAGAGACACAGACAAGCACTAATAGTTTGGTGGCTTAAAGACAATATCAGCAAGGATCGTGACCTGATGGATTAAAGCCACAGATTTTGCACGTTACTTCCATATCCTAAATACAAACAATTTATGGGGGGGTGCCCAATTTTCAGGTCCGCCATCTTGGTTTTCATTAGAGGAATTAAATAACAACAACATTAGTAATAATAACATAAATAATAACAACAAACATTAAATACAACATCTAGTTGTAATTTTGATTCCCCTTCGCCTCCACCACTTCCACTTAGGCCCCTATTATGCATCGCATCTTTCAAGGCACGTAAAATAAGTACATTGCACTAGATAGGAGCATTTATACCCGGCGCCTGACGATCGTCTGTTGCGCGTCATCCAATAAGGTATACACAGCGATTCGAGCGACACGCGGCGGGCACAAGCCCTCGCGGCGTCGCTCGACGCGATGTAAAAGGGCCCTTAAACTTGAGGATGGAATACGTCACTCCCCATCTCCGCCTCGTAACTATGCGAAGACTCGGCATACATACACAGAGGGACTCTGGAAGCCTCAGAATTGGTGCCCCACCGATTGAGATGGCGTACCAATAGAGACACTAAAATGACAGTGTCGTCTAGTTGAATCACCAGAAAAGGATATTATAATATCATTTTTAAGAACAAATATTTTTATGGGTGATGTTTTTATTTCATAGTGTGCATAACAGACACAAAGTAGTTTGAAAAATATCGGAAAAACGTGCGCTGGTTTGCCGGTGCCCCATCACCCGGCCTGCGCCCGACACGGGCCGGCGCCCGCTCCGGGCCGTCGTGGCGCCCCACCTTGGCCCCCAAGGGGGGGCTATAGCCCCCTTAGTCCCCCCTTTGATCCGCAACTGGATAGTGATTATATCTAACAAACATAGCCCATATAAGAATACTAGCAGTTACCCGTGGCTTCGCACGCGAAAAAATATCTTGTATTTAGCAAATAACGTGGCACAATCATTACACTTATCCTTTAATCATATTCTAATTAAAATATCCACTTAATGGGGTTCCTGTCTCAAATAGTGATTTAATGAATTCTCCTATTTGAATAAAGTCATATTACTATGATTAAAATACAGAATTTGATTGTTTACACCCTTCAAAAAAAATTAAAAAAAATTAAAACGCTGGACGTCCACGGGGCATCGCCCAGGGGAATTTTCGGAACTTGAAGAGGCATAAGGATCAATTTCTATTCTTACCCACCTGTACACAAAATTCGGATGAGTTAAATTGGTTTAGTGCATTAGGCGGGCTTAAACTCACAAACTTTTACACTTATAATAGCATAAGAATGGGCTATGTTTGTTTGCTTGAATGATTGCTTGTCTGTTTGCACAAAATCTCAGTTCCGTCTATTTTCTTTAGATTGTGGAAATAACTTATTCCTTTCTTACAAACACGTTCTATGCAGTTAAAATTGCCAACAAAAATCTCACTACACCGGAAAATTAAATTAAAAGTTATAACATAGGATCATATGGTAGCCTATCCCTTAGGATTAGAGAAACAAAAAAAAAAAAAAAAAAAAACGAGGCAAAACACACAGTTGGCTCAAATGTTCTGTGAAGATTGAATAAAGAATGAAACAATGAATACTGTAATGTAAAACATATGTCATTGTTGATTTTTACGTTCAGAAAAACTTTGAGCGAACCGGTTTCTTGTACTGGGTGTTTGTACTCATTAACATTGGTATAGTATAGTTGGCTCAAGTTGTTGATCTTCAATGAAAAAAACCATTGAATACTGGAATGAAAAACTACGTTGATTTTAGGGTTCACAGAAAATTAGAGCGGACTGTAATGTGCACTTCAGTAAAGATGACTGTAGTGTCACAGGTGAACTACATCCCATAAGAGCAATGTGTCAGTTTCTGCGACATCCGTGGATGTCGCCACTGAGTTTTCGTTGGTTAAAAGGTGTTTAAAGCCAAGATTTTACTCTTTATTACCTGCAAGTGTTGCCATCGTTGCAGAAAACAACAATCGTTCTAGTTTTCGTTGGAGATTTACGAAAGTAAGGAATTTCAAAGCAAAACTAGGGTATACTTTATATGGTTTTATATTTACCTTGATGGATAATTGTTAATTTGGTCATTACCTAATGGTTTGTTATGAAACTAATAATCCAAATGTAAAATAGAGTAGTAGGGGTTCGTTACGATAAATATCGTAGGCCTACCCGTGGACAGATGCTTCATTCTCTTTTTCAATCAGCTATGTAATGGTAAATGTTATAACGTAACTTGACTTCCATTTTAGTTTTGACGCTTCATATCCGGAACACAAAAAAATAGGTATTCAGCAGACCTAGGAAGCAGTTATGCTTTTTCCTCTACAGACCTTGCACTTCAGTCACCTTAGTTTACTTATGCCATAGGCCTCAGAGGTTAAATATAATATTTACTCACAGTATCTAGAATATTATTTACTTTTGAAAACTGCATAGAGGAAGACTATGCATCTATTTTAAGGCTATAAAAATAATAGGACAACTAGCTGATTATGAAAAACCTAAAACCAAAGAGGTTAAAATTTATTACTGGGGGTAAATAGCCCGAAGTATCAAACAACTAGTTTTTTCAAGGATAGATGTTGCACAGTATCAATTTTCTGTTACCTTAAGAACCTTTATCATAAAAAATTGAAAATAAAATCCTATTTGTTTTTTCTATTTATGCTTTTATGGTTATTTTCTTAAACACAAATTCAAAATATTTATATTTTAAATATTAGCCTATGCTGAAGTTAGAATAGTACGATGAAATCCATGCTGAAATAGTATTGAGAAATAGGTGACGGTATTTACCCGAACGCAATGCTTAATGTTGTATATGTTCAGTTAACACCAATCATTTATTACAACCTCCGGAGGCAAGTACTCATAATATACTCACCCGGATGCATTACTTCATGATGTATAAGTTGAGTTCAACACACCAATCATTCATTACAACCTCCGGAGGCATATACTGATATACTGAATAATTACAACAATATATTAGTATATATATGAATAAAATTGTTGATTTCATTATTTTGAATATATACTCAAATCGCAAGAGGAATATATTTTAATTCCTTGTCGAGATATTAAGCCTTGAACATGGAGGCAACAACTAAGGAATTCTAAAGTGGAGGTCTCGTTTGAGGAATGGTATAAATATATATATATATATATATATATATATATATATATATATATATATATATATATATATATATATATCGTATGGCATTAATAGCCAGCCACCAACTTCAGAAAAATATAAAACATTCTCTGTGGTGCAAAGCACCTGCGTCAAAACATTTAAAAACTAAACTAAAAACATAAAGTCATGATCTCTTTTTATAAAGCTAAATCCAGGGCGCTAAGCCATTGCAGCCCAGCTTCGCTTGCACAATGCAGCCCAATCAATCCTTCGGGGAAAGCACTCAAAGGGCACTCATTGACTATGTGAGTCATAGTCTGGAACTCCGCTCCACAGCGGCATGACTGATCTTCTGTCATTCCCCATTTGTATTTCCAATAATTACATCTTCCCACACCAGTGCGGAATCGATTGAGAACAGTCCACTGCTTCCGTGGAAGATCCATACCACTTACTGCTAAGGTTGGGTCAGCAATTAAAAATTGATTCCGGCCTTGGAAAGAGTCCCAGGAGGAAGTCCAGTCGGTATGGATGGAAAAGTTTGTCTCCGTCAACTGGGATGCTGCCCGCAGTGGTGGTCTTCGGGACCTCAATCTGCCCGTCTCCTGGGGTAGGTAATCATGGATGGGTAGCTGTGGGGCAGATACGTTCTTATTATATTCCCTAGTAAGTGCCTCCCTTCGTCTTATTTCAGGTGGAGCGATATTACAGCACTGGGAGCCAGGGTACAGGTGTTGCCATGAGTGGCTTTTGAATGTGAGAGACCGATCTAAAGTGACTCCCAGGTACTGTGGGTGATCATTGTGCTTTAGCTCAACACCGTCAAATATGATTTTAAGCTTTTGGTGGGCTAGTCTATTGTTCAAGTGAAAGCAAGATACCTTAGTTTTAGTTGGGTTTGGATTTAGCTTCCAGGCCTTAAAGTACTCACCGAGGGTCTTGAGGTCATTTGTTGGTACTTCCTCAGCATGTCGGAATTCCTTGTGCTGATAAGCCAGTGCAATATCATCCGCATAGGCAAACTTTAAGGAGCAAGTGTCAGGCATGTCGGCAGTATACACATTAAACAGCAGTGGGGCAAGCACTGACCCCTATGGCAGGCCATCTTTTAGTTGCCTAAAAGTGCTTTCCTTGCGTCCCAAATATACTTTAATCATCCTATTGGAGAGCATCGAGTTGAGGAGACGCAACAGGAAAGGGCAAGGAATCAGGTTATAAAATTTAATGAGAAGGCCTTTTCTCCAGACAGTGTTATAAGCTGCAGTAAGATCTAAGAAAGCAACAGAGGTTTTCAGTTTTCGCTCAAACCCATTCTCGATGAAGGAAGTAAGAGCTAGAACCTGGTCACAACCGTTGCGCCCAGGCCTAAACCCAGCTTGTTTGACGGGGATGCTGGAATCCAGAACAGGGAGGATTCTGTTGTATATCAACCTCTCGAGCAGCTTGTAACAGACACTAAGAAGAGCTATGGGTCGGTAACTTTCTGGCAGTTGTGGATCTTTATTTGGCTTCAAGACAGTTTTAATTTTCGATCTTCTAAATATGCCAGGCAAGTCGCCGGTTTCCCTTATTGAATTAAAAACTGCAAGAAGCCACTGTCTAGCCTGTTTACCCAAGTGTTTTATGAACTCCGGGAAGATTTCATCCATACCTGCTGCTTTGCCAATTGGCATAGCGTCAATCGTCACATCCAGCTCATCTACTGTGAAAGGTCTGGAGACTTCCAATGGCGCTTGCCGACTTTCCTTAATTTCATTAAGCTTAAAATTTATTTTCCTATCTGCGGACGTACGCACCGGTTTAGATAGACAGGAGAGGCGTTTTGCAATAACACAAGGGTGAGGTTGCGAGGTTGCGTGTTTTTCATTTGGCTTACCAGTGGAGAGCTTCCTGAGCAGAGACCAAGCTTTCCGACTACTGCGGGTGAAGTTCAGATTTTCAACAGTTTTCACCCATTTCTCTCTCCTGGAGTTGTCGAGAGAGTTAAGGAGTTGGTCCGCTACATCTCTGTCGGCAGTGTCAGTGAACTCACTGTAAAGGTCTTCGCACTCTTGACTCCATCCTGGTATGTACTCCTTCCTAAAAACTCTTGGGATGGACGCTTTAGCGCAAGACAGAACAAGTCGTGTGAACCGATCATAGTTTTTTATTTTAGGAGGGATGAACCTGATGCCGTTGTCAAGCCTAGAAGAGAAGGCCTCCCACTCAGCTTTGTTGAAGTTCCACCTAGGCCGAGGAAAAGATCTTACGAGAGGAATTTGGATTCCCACTGATATCAGAACAGGCCTATGCTGAGAGTGAGGAAAAGCATCTAGGACCCTCCTGCAAGTTGGTATGGGTGTTGCTGATCGGTCACGAGAACAAAAGCACAAGTCTGGGGAGTACCCACGACGCCATCGGGCAGAATGGAAAGTCTGTGGGTCCTTGGCATTAAATACCAAGAAAAGGTTGTTATTTTCAGCCCAGCTTGTAAGACAAGTGCCATTTTCATCATCGGACGAGTATCCCCACTGTGTGTGATGACTGTTAAAGTCACCTACATATACAACAGGATGTTCAAAAGTTGGGAGATCTGTATCTGGCCACTGGATGTTCGGTGGTTTGTAGACATTGACAATGGTAGTCTCAGATACCTTTACAGCAATAGTAAATATGCTGTTCACACAACTTTTGTGGGAGACTGATACGTCGTCTATGTCTTGCCTAACGTAAGTCGCCACGCCATAGACCCTGTGTCCTATTTCTTCCACAAGCCTATATCCTGTGATGTTTCCTCTCGCACTGTTCTCTAAGTCTTCTACATGTGTTTCTTGCAGTGCGAGGACATCGACATTATTTTCTCGCAGCACCTTGCTGAGGCAGTCACTTTTTGATTTGCTCAGACCCTCTACGTTCAGATGACATATATTTAAAACGGAGCCTACATTTCTAAAATGGCCCTGGAAAGGGCCGTTTGAATTTGGTCTGGCAGCTGGCATAGCTGAGAGATCACTCGCGTGATAGTTCAGCTGCAAAAAAGTTGTTATTCGTTAAGCACCACCCAGGGAGTACGTGCAGCTTTTATGGAATGCTGCGGACGCGAACAACTTTACTCCCCATTAATATTTAACATTAACATTTAATTAATAAACCACTTTCATTTCTCAACATTTTATGTTCTAGTAGTGTTGGTTTTACTGTTTGAAGAAGTTTGTTTTGCCAGTCATGTTTTCCATATGTGATAATTTTGTCAATATTAGGCCTATGGTTTAAAATTAAAACTACTTAAATTTTTTAAAGACATTGGATGATCAAAAATCAATGAATGGCCTGTGATTTGCAAAGACTACACTTTCTTGGTTCACGTGAGTGTTAATTAAAATTTTAATGGTGGTTGGGTGTTGTATGCTCTAAAATTACGGCTTACTTTAGTTAACTTTTAAGTTTTTGTTAAACATATTTTATGGCTAGCCGTAACTTTTAATTTGGATATTTTCCCTAATATTGACGAAAATGAACCAAGCGGCAAAAATATGTAGTAATGGAAAACTTTGTTATTTGCCCCATACAACACAGATCGTTGAAATAAAACAGACTGGTTTATGATTGAAATTGTACTAATCAGTTTCATTCTAGATCAGTTTAAATTATTGTACTAATCAGTGCGCCAGGTATGGTTTCTTGTTTCAGATTGTGCCCATAATGGCAAGCATAATTACAATAACTACATCTAATACAAAAGAAAATGATTAACTCTACGAAATATAGGTATAAAATGAATATTAATAGACTATTTGACAAACTCAATTAATACTGAAAAGTGACTAGCCATAAAGAAGCAAATATATTGTATAATAGATGACAAAAAATAACAACGAATACCATAAAGAACGAGTCTGACGATAGTAATATATACAAATAAATACTGTAATATGAGATCTTAAGTGCGTAAATAGACCTATTAATGTAACATGAAAAGATCATGTTTCTACTTACTAAAGAGTGACAAATGACGAAATACCTAACAAGAAAATACGCAAAAATCAAGAAAATATGGCAAATAAAGGAGGGATTGGAAAATTAAAGCCTGACCAAGAACTCTTTAAAAATATTCAGAATACTTTTAAGTATTGTCACTTGAAGTGTACACATCTAGAAGTTATATTGGTCTGGTTTATCGAACACTTTGGCGTAGTCCAGGTAAATGTCATCAACTTGGTTTACAATATCAAAATCTTGCAGAAAGAGGATTGAAAAAAGTACCACGTTTGTGGCAGTTGAGCGCCCTTCCATGCTGTTCATCGGACCTGATGTATTTTGTTGCTTTAGCTCCTTGTTTAATTACCAGACTCTCAAAAAATTATAAATACGAGTGTATTAAAGCATCAATACCGGTCTATTTTTAGCATTGCTGGTTGTCACATGATTTTGGTATCGGGGCAGTATAGCCTTCTTTAAGCACCTCAGGAAAGATTCCCGTGTATAAAAATTGTAAGTATAGGCTACTAGGTGTTTGTGAGTGCAACTTGAGCAGAGCTACGAGGCGAGATGAAACTCGACTCCGTGATCAACAGCTGATCTTGAGGATCAAACTTGCAATTTCATTGGTTAACTCAGAAACTGGCTCCAGGCCGTTCCACATTCTAGAATAAACAGACTTAGCATCCAGCATCTTTCTATGCCACTATACGTTATCAATTATGATTTGAAAGTAAAACTATTAGTGTTCTATTTTATCCTGATAGAATCCATATTTATACTCTAACAAGCCTACTGGTTTTAAACAATAACACTTAGTGATTTCAACCACTAACCATAATTTATTACAATGAGATTAATCTACGGATGCAAAATTATTCTAAACACCTAGCTAAATCTTTCTAATTCCTAACTAGTTAAAGTAATACAATACTAACTTACAGTGATCTCACAGGAAGTGTCATATCAATACACATACACTAACTAACACTACATGGGAAGAACTGTCATTCTGCACTGTCACTCTGTTCTGACACAATATCACTGTCAGAGTTTCTGTTCAGTGACACGATCACTGGTCGACGGTGCACGCACTGACGACGCTCCGACTTATCACACACACAGATTTTCACTCATTCCGACGCTTAGGTAAGCCTCTTCTATAACCAACTGTCATGGAACAATCTGGGAGTGTTAAGCTTCCGAACGTTTCTGGAGTTCCACGAATTTGCCGCCCCATTCGGGTTTGGCAAAGGTGGTTGGCCGGCCTTGGGTCAAGTCTGAAACATTCTGGGTTGAGGGGATGGCTGTCACCCTTTGTCGATGGTTTCTGTGAACTGTTCCCAATGGGCCAGAACAATACTGTTTATTTAATATCAATGAGATTTAAATATATTATAAAAATCAGAATATTTTTTACAAATCATTTGCCCCACCTCGGTCATATATAGTTCCATTTTGTCCTATATTAAAATTTTTACGTACATTATGCTCGCCCTTTGTTAAGAAAAAAAAAAAATTGAGACTCAACTTAAAAAATATAACTAAACATAATTTGCATAGGAAAATCTATACTTAATTAACACGCCTAGGGTTTTTATTAGTAGTGTCTTTTGGTTACTCCTGGCTCAGGTCAAGGTCATTGGTTGGAAGTGGCAGGTGTGGGGTTGGAAGTGTGGGGTGACAGTGATGGATGGGTTTGGGAAGTGGGTCAAGGTCATCCGGAGGGGGTTTTAAAAAAGTGGGAGCCGCAGGGGCTCGGTGGGATTTGGGAGGGGTGGGGGTGGCGGCGCCGGGCCGCGGGAGGTTTTAATTTATTTTTAAAATTAAATTAAAATAATAGTTGCATGATAGGAGAGCTCCTAGGTGTTTACAGTGCGAGTCGATTCAGTAGAATGAGACATGTGTCCAAGGAAGAACGATCATATAAACCCGGTAATATAATGAATAAGAATAATTGGATAGCGTCGTCAATAGGTGTAACAAGATTGAAATGTTGATACTGCAGCATGTCAGTTAAGACAGCGTGCAAAACAGTATCAGTACAGTATGCAGTGTTGCACAGGCTAGGTTTTGCAAAGTACAACGGGTGAAAACTGTAGTATTTCTTAAGCTTAGCCAATGTAGTACGCGGTTTAGAAACTGTGGAGTTAGATTGTTTCTGTAAAATATGTTTTGTGCGTAAAAGCTTTAGTTGTAAAGAGTGCGAAGCCATGATAATACACGAAGGGGAGATGTGTACTCTCCGACAATCGGCGAGTATATGACCGGCGCCTGCGAGTGTGTCTGAATATATAGAGACTAATTAGCATAATAAGTGCAAACATATGTTAGAGTAAAAAAGTGTAAGTAAAAAAAGTGTTAGACTAGGTGTTAGAGACTTGCGGATAGTTGTTTACTGTTGCCCTATCGCCACTATAATGACGCGCGCGCGGTACCGATGCCCGTTTTATAGGGGTTGTGTGGCCCCTCCCAACCCCCCCCCATCCAACCCCTCCCCCTGAGAGGATGACATAAAAGAACAGAACTTTGGAGAGCTCAGTTATTTGTCGGGCGGTGCCGCGAAAGGTTGTAGCAGGGGGAAACATATAGGCGAAGAAAAGTATTGGTAGCCGCAGAAGTTAATTAATTATTCAGGTGCAAGTAATGCCCCGTGCACGATGAAGTAGGATTACAATAGTGAATTGTACAGGTAAATCTTGTACTGTAGCAATAACTATAATATTAGACGGTTGTAAAGTGTATGACCTGCTAATGTGCAAGAAATATCTCGTGCACAACTAAGTGGGATTACAATTGCCAATTGGACAGGTAAATCTTGTATTGTAGCAACAAGTATAATAGTAGACCGTTGTAAGGTGTATCACCTGCAGGTGTGCAGGAAATGTCCCGTGCACAAATATAGAGACTAATTAGCATATTAAGTGCAAACACATTTTAGAGTAACAAGCGTTAGTTATAAAAGCACCAGAGACTTACGGATAGTTCCTCACCCGACCGATTCCGCCACCGAAATGGCGCGCGCGCGGCAGCAACCCCCCTTTTTATGCGATCAATGAGTCACGTGCGACGCCCCTCCAACCCCCTCCCCGAGAAAATCGCAAAAAAGAGCGAGGTTTGGGATAGCTCGGTTATTTGTCAGTCGGCTGCGGCTATGGTCACAAGAGTCAGAGGAAGAGACGGATAGTTTAAGAAAAGTACCGGTAATCGCGGAAGTTAATTAATTATTCAGTTGTAGGATTGAAAGTATCGCTCTGTGGATAATCAAGTGGGGCCACAACTGTGATTGAACAGGTAACTACCGTATTATAGCAATAATTGTAATATTAAACGGTTGTAAAGTGTATAAGCTGCAGGTGTGCAAGTAATGCCCCGTGCACGATGAAGTAGGATTACAATAGTGAATTGTACAGGTGAATCTTATGCTGTAGCGATAACTATAATAGTAGACAGTTGTAAAGTGTATAACCTGCAGGTGTGCAGGAAATGTCCCGTGCACGACTAAGCGGGATTATAATTGCCGATTGAAGAGGTATTGTACATATTAAGCGTTTAAAATAGTGAGTAAAACAAGTGTAAGTATTAAACGTATGTTACTAGTTGGTAGATACTAACGGATTAGCTCTTACCGCTGTGGTGTCGCCGGCCTATATGGGAGCCGCGCGGCCGCGTCGCGGCTTAAATAGGGGTGCCCACTCACGCGTGACCCCCCCCCCCGGCGACCGGAAGCCGGAAGCCCCCCCCCCGCCCCCGCCCCCTCCCACAGGCTGCGTGTACCGGCGATTAATTTCCGTTGGAACTATAACTAAGCGGCGGAAGAGGGCAGATAACAAACTGCGATAGTTATGCTGTCACGCACGCGACGGGGAAAGCTGCGCATGTAGCTGTCAGCGGATGTACTTGTCAGCGGATGTAATTAGATGTTATCTAATGCTAATTAAGAGGCACAAGGCTCCACCTGCGTTAGGGGCGATCCACATGTAACAAAGCACATCCGTTGGGGATTTTCCACTGACCTTACTGGAAAGTTCCGCGCCCCTCAAACCCCTCCAGGCCCCCCACCACTTTGTGAGCCGAGAACCTCTTTGGCGACTATCGCTGAGTTAGTTCGGAACAATTCGTCGGACGCGATGGTTGTTCCGAACTCAGAGGGGAACTCAAATATATAAGCGGCCGATATACATTTGAGTTATTCTTGTTATTAGGCTATTATTATTTAACATTTGTTTTGTATGTGTGTGTGTGTGGCTATGTTTTTATGCGAAGCGTTATTTATTAGTTTTAAGTTGTGTTAGTTTTAAGGTTTAAATTGCGCATTGCGATGTTAGCATTAAGGTGTGTTATGGTATAACTTATGTTTAAGAAAATGTGTTTTTAATCTTAAGTATTGGTTTATGGTATGTGTGTGTGTGTGTGTGTGTGTGTGTGTGTGTGTATCTATGTTTGTGTTTGTTTATCTGTGTACTAACAATTTTTTACATTTCACAGCTAGCTGTTAGGATGGGTAGATTAAATTTAAATTTAAATTTAAATGTAACTTCAAGAAGTTCGATTGAACTTCATTAAATATGGGTGGGACATGCGCATTGTGCCGTAGGTAGCGCATATTTTTATTGTTTTTGTTTTTAATTTTGGTCAGGCAAAAATATGTTTGGGTGGGTTTAGATTAAGGGTGGGAGGTTAGAGTTGCGTCTTGTACTAGCTGTTCCAGTGTCCCTAACTACCACATGGTCAAGCCCAGTGCCAAATGGCCCGAAACTGAACCGCCCGTATCACAGCTCACCAAACTGGATCGCCAAAGTGCGTGCGGGCAAAAAAAATGGGATCCCTAGCAAGACGTAACTTTTTGGGTTGGGATTGGGAGTGTTTGAGGAACACAGGGTGGTGGAGACGGTTACAGCCGCCTCCATCACCTTGGATCATTATTATTTTTTGGTGACCTTGACCTCAATCCATTCATGCATAATCCACCCCCCCCCCCCCGCCCCCGCCCCCGCCCCCTCCCCCGCCCCCGCCCCCTCCCCCGCCCCCGCTTCCTCCCCCTCCCCCGCCCCCGCCCCCCCCCTTCCGCCAGCCAAGTGCTAACAAATTTACTTATAACTTGAGAACGGTTTGCCGGAATACTGCAAGCGATACATCATTGGAAAGCTCTAATTAAGAGTAATATTGTGGTAAAGACAGAATTAAATTATTTTCTTTTAATAAAAATTTATTATTAAAAGAAACCCCCACTCATTGACTTGCCTATATAACAGTGTCGTGGTTTGCGTTGGGACATTCATTGCCAATAATAGCTAGAGTGAACATGTCTCCCCGAGATGCTCCAATATTTTATAACAAATGTACAAAAGTTGAAGAAGTATTAGAGGTGGATGAAGAAAACGATGAAGAAAACAATGTAGAAAACAATGTAAAAAACGATGAAGAAAACAATGAACAAATTGAAGTGCCTTTGTTAAGTGAAAATGTTGTAACAAGAATATTTGTGGATCCGAATTCTCCAATGGATATTATAGGAAGGTTTGTAATTGAAGTTATGACATGGATAGAAAATGAAAGATTAGTAAACATAGCATCACCAATTTTAGTTGATGATAGACCCACCTTTGGTGTATATTGGCGTAACAGTGATCTGTTATGGCTATGGGCGGAGGCATATGTGGAGTATTTGCAGTTGGAAGAAAATATAGGCTTTAATCATTACTTTTCAGCTTTAGTCTTAACCTACTATTTTTGACATCTCACTAAAAATCTTACCGTCCCCCCTCCCCACTACAACTGGGAGGTTATAAAAAGGGGGCAGGAGAGAATAATTTCATTTCGCTGCTAAATTTCAAAGAGTAAACATCAACAAGATGCATCAATGTGAAATTTGCTTAGAAACCTTTCATGATAATATTCTACTAGAAATACACAAAGAGTTATTCCATAATAATAATGAAGATGTAACAGAAACCGAATATGAAGATTTAAAACTATATGGAGAAGAACAACAAGAAGAACAACAAGAAGAACAACAAGAAGAATCATTAGCAGGACCCTCGAATGCTATACCAAGTTTAAAAGTATATGCTTTAGAAGGTAAAATAGTAATGCACCACAAAATTCAAAATGAAAAATTGGAATTGGAGCAGTTTTTTAAAGAAGTGAGTACAATTGCAAGGAGAGCACTCACAGAAGAATTAAGAAGACTAAACTTCATTAAATTTAGCATATTACTACATGCTATGTTTACTAATGTAGAAGGAGAAATGTCACCAAGAGGATTCATAACAAAAAACCAGACCATCATGGCAAGTTCAGATATTAATTCAATAGTTGAAGATTGTTTAGAAGAGATATTAACAAAAATTCAAGAACATGAAGGCAGAGGATCTGGTTGGAGTTTGGTTAGTATTGAGGGTATGGATATTAGAACTCATAAACACGGCTACGGATTAAGGGGTAGCAGTTATATTCCGCTCCCAAAGAAAATTTCAGACACTAAATCGTGTATAAATGTTAAGAACCAAGATATGAAATGTTTTAGATATGCAATGACGACAAAATTTGTACCTCCTCAAAATTCAGAAAGACCCAGTGAAGAATATGAAACTTACAGATATAGATATAATTTCCAAGGATTGTCTTACCCAGTGGCTTTAAAGGACATCCCAACGTTCGAAAAACAAAACCCTGGAACATCTGTTAATGTTTTCGGTTTGGACAGTTCGAATAAAGTGTACCCATTGCGTGTGGTGAAGAATGAACTACCAGATCATAGGGACTTACTATTACTTACAAGAGGTGATGTTTCCCACTATGTATGGATCAAAAAATTTGAAACTCTTGTTAGTCATCAATTATCTAAAAATAGAAATAAGAAGGTAATATGCAAAAGATGTTTCAATTTTCAACGAGAAGGAAGACTAGGAAGACAGTGGTTAGAAGAGCATAAACGATTGTGTAACAACAACTATGAAGCCAAAATAATGTTACCATCACCAGATAAGGCCGAGCTAAAATTTGAGAAGATATCTCATCAGTACCGTATTCCCATTGTTGTATATGCGGATTTTGAATCTACACTTGTTCCTATTGAAAATAATGATGATGAAACCAAGAAAAGTGTTAAGTATCAAATGCATGATCCAAACAGTTTTTGTTTATTAATTAAATCTACACTGTCAGAAGATCATTTAAATAAATATGATCTAACATCAAAACCTATTATATATCGCGGTGAAAATGCTTCTAAAATTTTCCTTGACCACTTATATTTGATAGCAGAAAATGTACAAAAAATGTATAGTGATATTGTACCAATGATACCGATGGATGAAGAAGAAGAGATTCAGTATGAAAATTCAACCCATTGTTATTTATGTAAAAATGAATATACTTTGGAAAACCACAAGGTACGTGATCATGACCATCTGACAGGTTATTATAGAGGTGCCGCGTGTAACAGATGTAATATTAACTGTCAAATTCGCAACTTTATACCTGTAGTTTTGCATAACCTTAGCGGTTATGATGCACATTTTATCATACCGGAATTGGGACGAGATGATGGAAAAATCGATGTGATAGCGGAAACTAGTAAAAAGTTTATTAGTTTTAGTAAAACGGTTGGAAATATTAAGTTACGTTTTTTAGACTCTTACCGTTTTATGCCATCTAGCTTAAGTAAACTCACTGAAATCTTAAAGAAAGAAAATTTAATAGAAACAATGAAGATTGTTAGTAAAGATAAATTGGATTTGGTTCTCCGCAAAGGTGTTTTTCCCTATGATTACATCGATTGTTTGGAAAAATTTGAAGAAACATCACTTCCGCCAAGAGAAGCCTTCAAGAGTAAGTTGTATGAAGAGGACATCAGTGAAGAGGATTATCAACACGCTTGTAAAGTATGGAACGAACTAGGAATGACAACATTGGGAGAATATTCCGACTTTTATGTTAAATTAGATGTGACTTTACTTTGTGATATAATGGAAGAATTTAGAGATACCTGTTTTGAAGCATATGGATTGGATCCACTTCATTCTTATACATCGCCTGGACTAGCATGGCAAGCTATGCTGAAAGAAACAAAGTGTAGACTTGAACTTATTACAGATATCGATATGGTTTTGATGATAGAGTCAGGCGTTCGTGGAGGATTGACGCAAAGTGTAACTAGACATGTAAAAGCTAACAACAAATATCTCCCAAACTTCGATGCGTCACAACCAACAACATTCTTAGGTTATTTTGATGCAAATAACCTATATGGATGGGCTATGTCAAATCCCCTTCCATATGGTAATTTCAAGTGGGCGAACCCAGATTCGATCGGCAATATAATGGACATACCCAAATATGGCGATACTGGATACATTTTGGACGTCGACTTCGAATATCCTGAACAACTGCATGATCACCACTGCGATTTACCACTATTGCCAAAGACGGAAATATCACCAACTGGTAGATGGCCCAAATTAATGATGATGTTAACCAACAAGTCGAGATATGTAGCTCATTATTGGACAATACAGCAAGCAATAGAACTGGGATTGAAAATAACAAGAATCAATAGAGCAATACAATTTAATCAATCTTGTTGGTTAAAACCATACATCGACAACAACACAAGAAGAAGGACTGCAGCAACATCCGCTTTTCAAAAGGACTTTTTCAAATTAATGAATAATTCAATATTTGGCAAAACGTTGGAAAACAAAAGAAAACATAAAGATGTAAAATTAGTAAGCGATCCGGAGAAGTTGCAAAAGTTAGTACAAAAACCAAACTTTGGAACGAGTGTAATTATTAACGAGAATCTTGTAGCTGTTACCATGAACAAAATCTCAATAACAATGGATCGTCCTCTAAATGTGGGAATGTCTATTTTGGATATTTCTAAAACCCACATGTATGACTTTCACTACAACAAGATGGTGAAGTTTTATGGAAGAGAAAACATCGGGATAGCATATATGGATACAGATGCTTTCATTTATTGGATAAGAACAGAAGACATGTATGAAGATCTACGTACTTTTGTATATACTACTGACTTTGACTTTTCAGATTATCCTAAAGATCATCCCAACTATGACTACGATAGAAATAAAAAGGTGTTGGGCAAGTTTAAAGACGAAACAAATGGTGTACCAATGGAAGAAGTTGTCGCTTTAATGTCCAAACTGTACTCATTCCAACTGTACATCAGTGAAAAGGATGAACATCAAGTGGTGAAGAAAGCCAAAGGCATCAAGACTTCATATCTAAAGAAAAAAGTGCAGTTTGAACATTATAAAAGATGTTTATTTCAAAATGTGGAAACAACCGCAACATTCAACACCATCAGAAGCTACAACCATATACTGTATAGTGTAAAGCAAACAAAGTGGTCATTAAGTTATAAGGATGATAAACGCCACATTCTTGAAAATAACATCAACACATTGCCATTCGGCCACTATTCCCTAATCCCTATTGATCAGTAAAACTTTTCTTCGTCTTTTACCTTCTTCCTTTTTTCTTTCGTAAAGAAGAGGGGACATGACAAGCCCAATGTCATGTTCCCTCTTTTTTACACCAACATAAAATGGCCTTGACCTATATCCTAACCGTATATAAAAGAGGATAAACCATTCTAGAGATCAGTACCTTTACAAGCGATGTGGAAGACACAACTGAAGATGGAAGACTTAAAATATAAAATTGTAAATGAACTTCATAAGCCAGCAAGAAGAAAATTTCCTAGAAGAAGTACAGTTATAAAAGGAATGAATGATCTTTTCCAAGCCGATCTCATTGAAATGATACCACATGGTAAGTTGAATAAAGGATTCAAATACATTTTAGCGATTATAGACTGTTTTACTAAAGTGGCTGATGCCTTACCGCTAAAGGACAAGACTGGTAAAAGTGTTACAAAAGCTATGGAAACGGCTATACAAAGAAATAAATTCATCATCAAACATCTACAAACTGATGATGGGAAAGAGTATTTTAACAAAGACTTTGCAGCTTTAATGAAGAAGTATAAAATAAATCATTATTCAACAAATTCTGAAGTTAAAGCTTCAATAATAGAAAGATTCAATAGAACATTAAAAGGAGCAATGTATAAAACATTTTCCAAACGAGGATCATATGTTTGGTATGATATCTTACCGCAACTTATAAAAGAATATAACAACAAGTATCATCGAACCATTGATATGAAGCCTAACCAAGTAAATAGCGGTAATGCTAAGATGGTATTAAAACGTATTAGGAATAATACTACTCCTAAACATGAAAAAATGCAGCCTAAAACATTTAAAGTTGATGATAAAGTTCGTATAAGTAAGTACAAAGGAGTATTTAGTAAAAGGTATCTGCCAAACTGGACTAATGAAGTATTTACAATCTATAAAGTGCAACCAACAATACCTGAAACTTACATCTTAAAGGACAACAAGGGTGAATTACTCGAAGGTGGATTCTACGGACATGAGTTGTTAAAATCATCAGTCGGCGATGTATATCTTGTTGAAAAGATTTTACAAAGAAAAAAGGATAAGGTTAAAGTACGTTGGTTGGGATTTGATAAAAGTGAAGACTCTTGGATCCCTACAAAAGACTTGGTGTAGCAATTTGTGAAGTCATTACGTGTTTAACCTTTACACAAGATGGAGATTGTGCAACAAAAGGATCGATTTTTTATTAATAATATTGATGAATTAACAGTTGACAACGACAAGTTAAATCATGGAAAACATGGTGAACTACTGCCAAACACAATAAGATGTTTAATAACTGGACCGTCAAATTGTGGAAAGACGAATGGGGTTTTAAACTTAATAACAAATCCTAAAGGATTACGTTTCAACAACATTTACATCTTTTCCAAATCTTTGCAACAACCCAAATACCAATTATTGGATAAGGTACTCGCAAGTGTGCCTGAAGTTAATTTCTACAAGTTTAATGCTAGTGAAACTATAATGGAGCCAAACGAGGCTAAACCATTTTCTATATTTATATTCGATGATGTATCTTGTGAAAATCATGACACTATTAGAAGTTATTTTGCCATGGGGAGACATTACAATATTGATAGCATTATTTATATTAGTCAAACTTACAGTAAAATTCCAAAACAACTAATAAGAGATAATGCAAATCTACTTATTATCTTCAAGCAGGATGAAACAAATTTAAAGCACATATATAATGATCATGTAAATGCAGACATGTCATTTGATAAATTTAAAGAAATGTGTGGCAAAGCATGGGCTGAAAAATATGGATTTCTAGTTATTATGAAAGAAGAAGCTATAAAAAATGGAAGATATCGCATAGGGTTGGATAAATTTGTATTAATCCATTGAACGATTGATGATACGTTTAGTTTTAGATTGGTCTTCGCAGCGTAAACATGGTGAACCAAGAAAAACTATTAAAAGAAATAAAATCACTGAGTGACTCGATTAGACTTAAAAATCGAGCATTAAGAATGGGTTTGAATGAAAGAGAAGAATTTCTGGAGACTACATTTAAGCCTATTACAGAACCTTTAAAACAGATAACAGAAACTATTGGTAAACCTCATTATGAAGGAGATGTTTTGCTACCTGTTTCTAAATTTGAAGTAAAAAGTTTGAAAAAGGAAGAAGATGATGATTCTTACACAAGTGATAGTGAAGTTTCTCAAAAAGAAGAAGAAACAAGACAAGAAGAACCAGAAATAAATATTGAAAAAGAAGAAGAACAAGAACAACATATACCTGAAGCAGAACAATCAATTCCAAATCTAACAAAATTAAGTAGTGATATATTGCAACAAGGACCTCTTGGAAGAAAGTATATCATGAAGATGTTACATGAAATAAAAGATAACCCAAAATTACACAAGTCACATGTATATGGTGCGAGAATTGATGGAAATGAATTAAAAATAGGAGATTCAAAAGTATATTTGACTGAAGATGATGATATTGTTATTGGTGAGCATAAATATAAAGGAACAAAAGGATTATTTGAACTGATTTTCAAAAATATACCTATAAGATATACGCTTCAAGATTTAAATACTTTTAAAGAAATTTTGCAAAATACTAATGCTCATAAGAAGAATTACTCCAAAGATTCAATGATAAATAGAACACGTGCAACTAAATATACGGTTGTAATAAAAAAATTGTTTCCCCTGAAAAAAACTACCAACATTACGAACTGCACCAGCTGTGAAGAAACCGCTTAAGAGGAAGTCATTATCACTTATGGACTTATCACTTATTGATGAATATGGTAAAAAGAAAAAAGGAGAAACTTCGACATCTGGTAAAGGTTTAATGAAAAACCTATATAATACAAATGTGATTTACTATAATGATATAAACAAATTGGTTGATAGAATGAGACTATTACATGAAGCCATGGAAGCTGGTCATACAGGTTTAAATAATGAATGGGTGGCTTTAGTTGACGAACTTCGAAATCGTGGAATAGTTGTATAAATCATCACGGATATATAAGAGAGCTGTGAGCATACAGTGGATCAGTTCAATCATGAGCGTCGACAAGTTCGGACGGTACTCCGGGCTAGGAGTACAAGGAGGAGAAAACAGAAAAAGAAGTGGATTGCCGCAATCACCTGAAGGTGACTATGATATGAGTAACAAACGTTTAAAATTTGTTAAAGACCCAGAAGAAGATACTGATGGAGCGAATTTAAAGACAGTAAAAGAGGCTACTTCAACATCATTGAAATTAGACAATAATACTTACGATGTTAAATCACATAGAATAATTAATGTTGGTAAACCAACTGACAGTTCTGATGCAATTACTAAAGAGTATTTATCATCTGAACTTTCAAATACTTTAAAATTACAATGGGGTAATAATTTAAAAGATGGACAGACATATGATGCTGGAAATCATAGAATAACCAACGTGGCAAATCCAAAAAATGATAAAGATTCAGTTAATAAAGAATATTTACATTCTATAATACCGGAAAAGACTCAACGCGGATTTTCTTTTTATAAATTTGTAATAAATGACATTGGATACCCAAAGGAAGATGGGGATGCTGTAAACCTGAAATACATCAAGGACAACTGTATTTTACAAGATGGTGATGAAATCGATTGTCATGGGAAAGTGTTGTCAAATGTAAAGTTCGGTTCTCAACCAAAAGACGCTGTTACTATGGAACAATTATCTAAAGAATTAAAAAGGGGAACATCGAATTTTGTAAAACATGAAGATGCCGTGCTAAAGCGAGGAGATACATTTATACATGGAAATGAAAAGTTTGATTTAATGCAAGGAAATAATGATGAATGGGATGCAGGACATAAAACAATAACAAATGGAAGATTTGGTATAAAAGATACAGATGTACCTCTAATGGTGCAAACATTAATTGCGAGTGGTGGTACATTAGGTACATACAATGGTCGTAATAGAAGAATAAAAGATATTTATCCTGGTTATGAAGATGATGATTGTGTTACATTGAGACAAACAATAACTTGGGATAAACACTTTGGGACCAAATATGATGCAAAGATGAAGAAAATAATTAATATTTTACCAGGAGAAGATTTAAATGATGCTGCTACTATTGGACAAGTCATAACAACGTCGAAAAGTGATTTGACTGCTTACACGTGTAATGATAAACGTATTATGCAGTTACACGATCCCCAACATCCAAAAGATGCTGTAATTTTAGACTGTTTAATAAGAATAGTGGGCAATTTACTTATCGATACCCACAATCATATAGCTAGTACAACGAGTCATGTGATGATTCAACCCGATGAACGAGAAGCTTGGATTAAAAATAGAATTATAAATCAGTATATAATTAATTTGAATAATTAAGTATTTAAATATAAAAATTGTGCATGTGTTATTCATTTATGTAAAGCAGCTCGTGGAGTAAACACGCTGGTTATATAAGACGACATAATGAAGACCGCAACGCTCAGTCGTCGTCAAGACAGCGGCAAGAAAGGACGTGGTATAACATCAGCTGCGTTATCCCTGTTAAGACGGATTCCTGTTTTTGCTGTTCTAAATCGAGCAATAGACGCTTTACCATACGAATTTCATCTGCCCGGAGGCTATCAATATTGTGGACCCGGAACTAAGTTGGCAAAACGTTTAGCAAGAGGAGATCCTGGAATTAATAAATTAGATCAAGCTTGCAAAGAACACGATATAGCGTATTCCAAGTTTGCAGATTCAACAAATAGATTAATAGCGGATAGAGCGCTAGCGGAAAAAGCTTGGCAAAGGGTTAAATCAAGTGACGCCAGTATTGCGGAAAAAGCAGCAGCTTGGGCAGTGACAACAGCCATGAAGACGAAAGCTAAGTTTGGTGGTGGAAGACGACGCGGGAGAAAACCTAGTAAAAAAGAAGCTGCGAAAAGAGGCGGGAACATCAAAAGAAGACGTCACACTAACCCTAAAAGGAAAGTCAAGAAAACATCCATATGGTCAATGGTAAAAAACGGATCGGGTCTTTATTTAAGACCGTACCGTGTGTATTAAATGAGAAGACTAAATTGATAATTCCAAATAAAGCATTAACAAACTATCAATTGTCAAAATATGTGAAATGTTTAAGAATACCATTCTTCAGAGGAGTTTTTATGAAAGATACATTACCAAATAGAGTGTGGAAAAATGAAACTGGAATAGTAAATTTAGACTCTAATTATGGACCAGGTACTCATTGGGTATTTTATAAAAAACTTGGATAAAATGTTTACTACTTTGATAGTTTTGGAAATTTACCACCACCAAAAGAACTTCAACATTATTTTCGGAACTGCAATAATATATTCTACAACTACAAAAGAGAGCAACCTAGCAATACGGAAATATGCGGACATTTATGTTTGGAGTTCCTAGCGAAGAGCGTCAGTCAGCTTTAAGATGTCATCGTATACAGTGTCGCTGAGTGGAAATTCGTCAACATTGAAAAGTACACTTTTCCCAGCATTACGTTTATCTACGGACAAACTATGGGAAGCAGCATTATTGGATTTGACTACATACAATTCAATTCCCAATGTTACAGAAGGAAAAAATAATTTACTACATTATTATGAGAGTAAAGATGAAAAAGGAAATTATTCACAATTAAAAATAATTCCATTATCTACAGGAGCATATGAAATAGACGATATAAACCAAGTATTACAAAAGAAACTTGGAGAAGAAAATATTTCTATAAAAGGTAATAATAATACATTAAAAGCAGAAATAACTTCAAAGTATTATATAGATTTTAGCTTAGACCACTCAATCGGCAATTTGCTCGGATTTTCAAAGAAGAAAGGAATTTTAGCTCCTGGAAATGATTATACTGGCGATACAACAGTAACAATATTAAAGGTGAACAGTATTGATGTAACGTGTAATATTATACACGGATCGTATAGAGATGGAGTAAATCAACATATATTACACACATTTTACCCGACAGTAGCTCCTGGTTTTAAAATAGTTGAGAAGCCACAAAACCTGATATACCTACCGTTAAACACCAGTTTCATTTCAGACATCGTACTGAACATATTGGATCAAGACGGCATTAGTGTTGACTTTAGAGGAGAAACAATAACTATACGGTTACATATCAGAGCGGCAACATAAAGTCAACATGGGATTATCATTTAAACCACAACGGAAGAGTCGGGAGCTCAGTAGCTCCTCAACATTCGACGAGTTAACACCGGACAACATACGCTTCCTACAGAAGATCGGACTAAAACTTGCCAACCATGGATATACTGGATATAGCACAAGGACCGACATTCGACGAAACCCTATGGGAGAAGGAATATCACACTCACAACCCTTACACTTCATCAAAATTAAATAATAATGATGAAATAATAATTCCCATTCAACAACAAGATATCTACACATTACCATGTGAAAGTTATTTGTATATCGAAGGAAGAGTAACAACATTGGATGGAAAATCTGGTTCAACTGTTCCTTTTATAAATAACCCTATGGCATATCTGTTTGATGAAATTAGATATGAGATATCTGGAGTAACAGTTGATTCAACAAAAAAAGTTGGTATATCAACAACTTTAAAAGGATTGACTTCAATAACACCTCATGAAAAGAATTCTTTGATCTCGGCTGGATGGGTGACTCCTGATAAAGACACTATTACTCCTAATTCAAAAGGTTACTTTGATTTTAATGTACCTTTACGATTGCTTTTGGGATTCGCAGAAGATTACAAAAGAATAATAATAAACGTAAAGCAAGAACTGGTACTGCTCAGATCTTCAACAAATAAGGATGTAATACAAGCGCCAAGTGGAACTAAAGATGCCGATTTGGAATGGCAACTTCAATTGGATAAAGTTGTATGGAGAGTACCTCATGTCAGATTGGCGGATGAACATCGAGTATTATTATTGAAAAAATTAAAATCTGACCGTGATATTGTAATACCATTTAGAAGTTGGGAATTTCATGAATACCCCATATTGCCTCAAACAGAAAGACAAACATGGAATGTTAAAACCTCTACTTATTTAGAACGGGCAAGGTACATAATAGTCGGTTTTCAGACTAAACGAAAAGATGTTATAACTGCGCACGCTGGTCAATTTGACCATTGCAAGATAAAGAATTGCAAAGTTTTTCTAAACTCTCAGTTCTTTCCATATGACAGTTTAAATGTTTCATTTGACAAGAAACGTTATTCCATTCTATATGACATGTATGCAAGATTTCAATCGTCATATTATGGTAAGACGAATACACCACTTTTATCACCAGAACAATTTTATTCAAAAGCTCCAATTGTCGTAATCGATTGTTCAAAACAAAATGAATCTGTGAAATCTTCAAGTGTAGATATAAAAATTGAAATGGAATTTGAAGATAAAATACCAGATGGAACTTCAGCATACTGTTTAATTCTACATGACAAAATAGTTACTTACACACCGCTGACAGGAATCGTGAAGAATGTACTTTAAGAAGGATTAATACAACATCTGCACGATTTGTAAGGTTTTTACAAAAGATCAATAATATCTAGGTCATCTGCGAGTATAAAAGCGAGAAAGAAGACCTGGAAATTCATTTCATCTTTGATTGTCGTATGGGTAACATCGTCCGCAAGATGAGTTCTACTACATCAAGTGCTAAAGAAGAAACTACACCTCTTATGGCTGACAATAGTTTGGATATAGAAAGACAAGTTGAACAGGAAATGGAAGAGTTCCTCAAGTTTAAACATAAGAAGACAGAAGAAGAAGAGGAAGTTGAAAAAGAAACAAAGAAAAGGAAAATTGAAGATAACATTCCCGCTAACATCTTAACGGAAGTATTTCTTCGAATATTTTATCCTATTTCTTCTTGTATGACAAAGACTGTGTCTGCTGGAGTAATGAAATCATTGGATTACGCTCCAACTGTTATTTTGAATCACGGATCTAAAATGGTAACCTTCACTGAATCTTCTTGGGAATCTTTTATGAAACATATACATCTTTTGGAATGCTATTTGAGTAACAATACGTTTGGAAGAAAAACAAAACTAGGTTTGTTCGAATCAAATATTGAAATCGATATTGTTAAACAACGTGGTCAACAACTAGTTCGATTTAGAGATTTAACTAAATATAATATAAAAATACATTTGACAAAAGAAGAGTTTTACGCTTTAACTTGTGCTACTGGTCCTATAACAAGATATTTAAAACAGCTAATATTCTCAAGTACAATTATCAAAGACTATTTAATTGATGCATTGGATAGACAACCATATGTTCCAATCCTATACGGTCCAGTAGATACTTCAATCTTCAATAGGATACCGCATGAAGTAGAGATGTGGAGACAGTTACACCACAATCAAACCAACTTTAATTTAGATGAAGAAGAAAAGCAAAAAAACAAGGAAAACGAATCACGTTTCAACAATCAACAACAAATTAAACAGACAAAGAATATTGTAAGTAAGAAGAAGAAGAAGAATGTTGGAGTATAAAAGGCTGCCAATCTGCATTGACATACCAGTTGTCTACTGAACGTCATCATGGATAAACGAGTTTCATTCTCTAAGAAGACGGATATAATGGAAGTAAAGCGAGGTATCATAGAGTTTCAGGCATTCCGTGGTAATGATGGAAATTTTATAATCAAAGAGTTAGTGGTACTAGATATGATAACATCTGTTGTTTATCACTTTTTATTCATGCCTCCTTTGCCGTTCAACAGATTAACAACCAAAGCTAAAGTAACAAACAAATGGTTGATGAAACATTTTCATAATCTAACATGGGATGAAGGTTTTATAACCTACAATATGATGCCACACATTATGAATCATTTCTGCAAAGAGTTCAAAACTATTTTTACAAGAGGATTGGAAAAAGCAAATTGGATACAAGCATATACAAACCATGAAGTGATAAATGTGCAAATGGAGAAAGATTTTTATTGCTACTTTGCTAACATCTGTATTGCATTTAAAACTTTAAACATCGGCAGTCTCAATGTGCTTTAAAGAACGCATATCGTTTGAATGTCTATCTCCAGCAAAGTGGTGGGGGAAGCGATGGGTATAAAAGCGAGAGCGGCACTATGACAATGCATGAGTATTACTCTAACCTCCGAGGAGTCAACACCTCTGACGCGCAAGCACAAGAAGAAGAAGACGAACAATAGTAAGAAGACAAATAATGGCATCGCAAACTTTTCTACAGTCACTTGTTGATCAATTCAACAAACATTCTAAATCTACAATACTACCGACAAAGAAATGTTCAGAGTTGAAGGAAGAAAAACATTACATTATTCACACTATTAAGAAGATGGAAACATCAATTGGAGATGCCATCAATTGCACATTGAGTGAAGCACCCTACACACCTGGTGATGAACCGAAATTTCAAGTATTTCTTCCCAAACGCTTCGTTCAACTGCTGCAGAATGAAGATTTACGACTGATTCACCCCGGCGCACTCTATTTGGCATCCCACGGTCCAAGTGGAACCAACTCTACTGAACTTACACTTCATGTTATGCCTATTAGCAACTAGTCTGTAATTTGTATATACTGTTGTACATGTGTGTAACTGATTTTAAATAAATAAAAATGAAAAAAATAAGAAAAGGCAACATATCGATAGTGTTTCTGCACTATCGATATGTTGCTTTTTTAAAAAACACGTTTGGATGACCTTGACCTAGTTTCGAGGGTATATAAAGGCCGTAATTTTCTTGAGGATCTCATCAGTTTACGACTACCTTTCGTGCTGTACACATCTCTGTTGGCTCTCCAGTTATTACAAATAACAACATGTCTCTTAAGGTTAAGTGTGCATCATACGATACCACCACCATCACAACTTTTGAAGAACTCGACGATTTAACTAATGAACTGCGAGTGTTACTTGCCGGTGGTTATCGTTTAAATATTGATGTTTATGCTAACAACATGAGGATGTTTCCTAAACAAAAGTTCTGCAACGAAGAAGTATTCGTTTCCACACAACCTTCAACTACAACACCATCTACTCAAAGTAATGTTAAGTTCCAGAAATATTACTAATGTTAAATAATATCAAGTGGTCGCTGTAGCATCTATAAAAGGAACGTGTAACCTAACAGAATCATCATTTGCTCTCCAACTGACACAGCGAAAACAACTACTAATACCATGTTGTACAGAATGATGATTGAATTCAATGGAAAAATCTACGGAAAGGACTATCAAAGTGCAGAACAAATGACGTCCGATCTTCAAGTATTGACTAAAGAGGGATTCCAACCAAAATTAATTCTAAAATTTCCTGAAGTACATCCACTCTCCACTGAAGATCTCATCGCCATGGCTAAAGAGGAAAAAGAAAAATACAAACAAGATGTAAAGAAAGAAAAAGAAGATAAAAACTCAGTATCTTAAATAAATACATCTTACACTTGTAAGATGATCTTTTTTAAAACTCCATTTGGATGACCTTGAGATTACCCCCACCACTTTTCTTAATCTATAAAACACGCTATCCTACACTATACAACTTCATTTCTTGCCTACACTTAGAAGCATCAACATGGAAGAGAAGAAAAACGAGGACACACCGCGCTACTGTTGTGAACAGAAATGCACCGATTTAGGAAGATGGATGGTAGACGGATTAGCCTGTACAAAGTGCGAATTCTTCGGATCCTGTTACTGCAGATGCGAAACAAAGCAACTACCACCACCGAAATTGCGAACCTTCAAGATTTATAAATCACGATACTTCCACACTTGCTGTCCCCAGAGGTGTATCAAGTTTCATCCGGAAAGACTTGTCATTTGTCGAAAGTGCAATGCATATTATAAAAACGACTTTTGTACATGCATCATAAGTGCGTGCAAGTATAGATCAGATTGGTCTTCTGAACCCGTTGAAGCTTCAAATGTATAGCTGTAGTCACTGACTGCAGCCCTTTTTTAAAACTCCATTTGATTGACCTTGAGATTACCACCACCACTTATTTTTTACAACATATATTCTACGGATCATTCGATACGCTTCTCATTTTTATTTCATTACTCGCACTGACAACAACAACAACAACATGGATGATAAATTCATTTCCTTTCAACATTTAATTACCGACAGAGAAGAGATGGAAACCCTATTCCAAAACTTACTCACACTTATTGATAACTATCCTTTAAGATGGATCAACATCACAGTGCAATATGTCAATCCTACCAAAATATTTTCATCATCATCTTCTTCTGGCACCTCCACGTCTTCATCGTCGCAAAGTGCAGAGGAAGAGGAACAGACAACTAATGGTGTTAAAATTATTGAATTAAACAACGAGGAACAAGAAATGCAAGCTCTGGTTAAATATAAATTTAATATTTAATTTACAAACATTATTAGTATTCCTAACTTAAAAATACAACTAATGCTTATCTTAGTACACCTCCTACTACCTACCCGAATGGCGTTTCGCAGCGAAATGCGCTGGCCAACGGTTCGCATGGGGGTATATCGCCTTTCCCCCACCACGCCACTACCCCACCACCCCTCCACTTCCCCCTCCACCGCCCTTGCCCGCATATAAGCGAGCCGCTGACTGACGCTCGCCATTTGTTTCCCGACTCCCGTACGATGAACAACGATCCGCTACCACATATGAAATCTACTTTTATAATTAGAACAAGACATGATTTAAAAGATTTAATGGAAACTTTAGAAGATATTATAGACAAATTCCACTGCATCACTATGAATTTGGAACTTGTTTACGGTTGTCCAACATGCGATAGGATTAAGAGTGAAGATGAAGATGGTTTGCTAGAACTCCTCCAAGATGGTTTCCTGCATCCTCCAAACCTACACCAACAGCTGACGATGACGTTTGATCGGACACACAACTGCTTTTCTTAACCCCCCACCACTTTCCAGTAAATATGCCCTGTCCTCATCTTCGTTTCTCATTTCATCGCCAACTTTCCGACCGTCAACACCGCTCCCGTTTCACAAATAGAAATTAAAACGAGCACACAAACATGATGGATGATTTTTCACTTAAAACACAATTGGAAGAGGACAGACTCAAACTAGAGATCAACAGGCTGCAATTGGAAACGGAAAATCAACAAGGTATGGTTCGCCTGCTGCAACTGTTCAAATGCGTACTGTGCATGTTGTGCATCTACCTTCTCTTCGCCACCGCCTTCGGCGTCTACCACTCCCTCACCGTTGGACAATATTTCAACACCTCTCTGCACAAGAACACGACTTTGATTTAATTTTAAAAATAAACAAAAACCTCCCGCGGCCCGGCGCCGCCACCCTCCCAAACCCCACCGAGCCCCTGCGGCTCCCACTTTTTTAAAACTCCCTCCGGATGACCTTGACCCACTTCCCAAACCCATCCATCACTGTCACCCCCACCCCACACCTGCCACTTCCAACCAATGACCTTGACCTGAGCCAGGAGTAACCAAAAGACACTACTTTTATTTGTGTTAAGAACTCCTCCTACAGTTCTCAACCGATTTTCAAGTTTTTGGTGTCGTTGGATAGGGCTTGGCCTGCAGTTGCTTCCGCCAAAAATTTATGGCAATCGGACTTAAAATAAGGGCGCTATTCACAAATTAAATTTTAAATTTTCCCATTAGAATAACATTGAGATTGATTTGAACATTTTAAACATCTGTTACGTACAGCTGTAGTTTTTGTGTCCACTAATGTTCACAATATTGGATCGGTCGGATGTCTTTGCTTTACTTACTGAATGTAACTTTTGTATTGTATCAAAATAAATTGCTCGATATCGAGCAGCACGTGCACTAGTATTACATAAAAGCACTATTTGCATAATTTTTTAAATAAAAACAATATTTTTCTCAATCTGTGTAGAAAAACAAGCCATTTTACTGATCAGAAAAAGGGGATTAGGATTAGGAGTCAGAGAAGGAGGATCTTCCTCCGCGTTGTATATAAAGAGAATAAAATCAAAAAATTGACCTCATTAAAAATGTTATTAAAGAACAGGCTTACATTGTATCAAAGCAAAGTTATATTGTATTGATAAAGCAGAATTTATATAATGTTTATTTAAGTAAGCGTTTTTTAGGGATTTGGGTACATATTTGATTCTTAACATGAGAAAAGAAAAACAAAATAAACAGAGGTATTAGTCATTCATTGGAAGTTGTAAATTTAATTAACTTTAGATACTTTGATATTATTTGTAAAATTAATACTGATGTACCGATTGCGCTATTATACATTTTAAATTTTACTTTGTAATTTTGGAGATTATTTATGCCAAAAAAGGAAAAGAGATATTGTAAGGCACAACTTTTTCGAGAAGCAAAATTATATGAATTTTAAACATTTTGTTTCAAAAACGTGTTTTTTATAATTTTTTTTCATTTTCCAAGCTGTAAATATTTAAATGTTATATTTATAATGAAATTTGTTCAGAATATTAATATTTTCAGAGTCTTAACAAAAATTATATAGCAATAAATATTATGATTTAAAGAATACAAATATGGAAACAAAGTAAAAAGTTGGGTTTTCTTTACGAAATCACGGGATATTTATAATATTTCTAACATGAAGCTTGTTTTTATAAACAAAACTCAATATTTTAATTTGAGTAGATAATATTGTATATCATTTTTTATTATTTCAGGGAGCATAACAGTTTCTTGGCGACTTTTTGAACATTTCAGTATTATATCTAAAACATAATACTTTATCATGGACATAAAAAATTATATTAATTGAATCTTTAAACGTACAGGTACGTTGGTTTTTATTTTTAGAAAACACTATAAAAATAGAGTTCGTCGGACGCTACACGAAGCACTTGCAATACGAAGTAAAAAATGTAGAGAGCTTCTGTTTAGTAGCCTGGCCTTCAAGTTCCCTTACATTTTGGATTTGGGGGATTCCAGTGTGCGAAGGTTGCTTCCGAGTTGCGCTCAATCGCGGGGCTCTCAGTGCGGAGTTTTCTTCCTCTTGCGCCCGTTTATGCTACAGAAAATAAATGTTTTGGTAAGAATTTTTCATTCAAAACTGTTTATGTACAGTATAATGTTTCTTATTAACATTTAAACAATATTAAATGCTTTATTACTTCAGAATTGATTATACTGTATAGAGTGCCTTTTTTCCCTGGAAAGATGTAGTCTATTTTCCACAACGAACTATTTAAATTAAAAATGTTGTGGTGTATTAAAAGGAATAAAGAGTGGTTGAAAGAATTTACGTTGCGTAGGAATTTAAAAAGACTAAGCTTTGTGCATCCGTGCTTCATAAAAGTTGTACGAAGGTAGATTACCGATGGACGGAATTTACAGTTTTAGAATGAAAATCATGCGGCATTTAAATTATTATTTACAGTTGCTTTGTTATTATTTCTTCACGGCATCTCAATTTTTCGAATACTTATTGCACAACAATATTGTACGAAAATATTTTCTAGATAAATTATTATAGTATTAAACCCAATTTTTATATGCATTAAAATACATGAAAAGTAATCCTTTTTAATAAAGAAAGAGTATGTGTATTCAAAATAATTCGAAAAAAGAATTA
Organism: Neoaliturus tenellus; assembly: GCA_030545055.2. Classification (NCBI taxonomy): domain Eukaryota; kingdom Metazoa; phylum Arthropoda; class Insecta; order Hemiptera; family Cicadellidae; genus Neoaliturus; species Neoaliturus tenellus. The sequence continues at coordinate 65,929,382 of CM061532.1, forward strand.
TTTTTGCAACCTAAATTACGCTTGATGACATTTCAAAATCTGAAATCCTGATGGAGGGATAAATAAACTTTTAGGACATTGATATAAAAAATCCTCTATTTGTCAAACAACTCGGCTTTAATGTTGTGACACATGACAGAAACAGACTCTCATATTTATAGGAATATTGTTTAAAACAAAGCGAACTAAGCTATACCACTGTAGTCTTGTATAGCTTTTTGCTTTTGTAGCATAAACAGAAGCGCTTTTAAAGCATACAAATAAAAGCAAAGGAAAATTGAATTGCAGTGTGGCTTGACACAGGTGTGTGACGTCTGCAGCAAAAGTTACCTCCTCACTAATTTGGACCTTTCATATTGTTTATTCTTGTTTTACTGTTTCATTGCAAAACATTTTTTTAAACATAATAATTAGTAAATTCAACTCCAAATTACAATTTTTATGGAGTATATTACAGAGATATTGTTTTGAAGTTTTGTTTCATACATTATAACTCGTTTATTTCACATAGTAGGTGGATAATAATACGCGTTATTTCACATGGCACATTTGTAATTCATTAATTTGTTAGGAAATATCATTTTACATATTATATATATATATATATATATATATATATATATATATATATATATATATATATATATACACACACCATGTTTTGATATCATAAAATGTTTGCAATTCTAGAAAAATTATTAACCACTAAAATCTTAAGAACGAAAACTAACTTTTAAGAATGTCCTTGCCCTTAGCCATTCTTTTTATATATAAATTCTAAAACATTATTTTAACAAACGAGACAAATGTTTTCTCCCTTCGTGACAAAATTAACCAAGAAATAAAGAAGAACTTGAGTTTAAAATACACAAAAATTAACACTGTAAGGATATGTTAAACCAAACTAATTTCTCCCCTACATCGGACATTGAAGGGTGTATAGCCAACATTAGATCAGTGACAAATGCTGAGTTCAAATCCATATCTATTTATTCAGTCCACTTTACAATATCTACAATACATACATATTGGACTTCTTGTCTTCTCAATGTTATATGAATCAGCTCAGAGTACAGGCCCAAACACAACGTGAAAGACATGTTACTGGTGCTTACTGGACTTGCCTGTAACGTGGTGTCCGTTCGGTTCGCAGTCCCGTTGCTCGTAGTTAGCTGATACAGCAATACTTATGCTACTTCTCATTGGCTGCATTTTTTGTACCGAAGCCAACGCCAGACTCACATACCTGCAGCACTTCTTAATATTTTTCCAACAACATAGGCAAGAGGTGCAGGGGATTGTCATAGTATAGGGAGGTATCAACATAATGATAAAAAAAGTTTATAAAAATGCTATCAAATACAAACCCACAAATAAGTCAAATAATTTTAAGTAGTTTAAATAGTTGTGATGGTGAAGTATTTATTTAGAAACAATTAAACCACTCTCATGTCAGTGAATGTTTAGGGTAATAAGATATTATGTTAATACCGTAAGTACCGTAACATACCAACACTTACAACAACTAGTTTTAGTATCTATACTAAAATTATTTATAACCAGTACTATACGAAGTAAGTTTAAACATTTTTTTACAAGAATAATATTTCATAAGTGAGATTTCATAATTTAAATCAACTATATTTAAGTTTTTCTTCTCCTCGACACGGCCTGCACAGCCAGTATTCCGACCCTAATTAAACCTCAGTTATAAGTGGGCGCCTCGAGGTTCGATGAAGGATAGCTTTGCATACAGATTAAAAATTATGATTCTTCCTTTCACGGAAATAACTTACAAACTTAAAATATTTTATTAAAATTTTAAAAAAACCATGATTGATGGAAATGCGTAATTATCGTGTATGAAGAATATAATACGAAATAAATAAACAATATACTATCCATAAAACGTCATTATGTTTTTTCGTTTTTATTCAAGCTGAGGCTTGTTCGTTTAGTAATGCAATTCCGTTTCGTTTTGTTTAAAATCAATGTAAATTTAATGATGTTTATCTAATAATAAAAATATACAAATTTTACTCTAATAAAACTTAAATATCGGATTTAATATATTAATGTAAACTAGAATAATGTATTTTTAAATATTGAATCCCTTCGTGAAAACTTTTAAATAAATATGTAAGAAATATTATCATTTCTCATATAATTTTTTATTGTATATTGAAATTATGAGAATAAACAGTTATAAGGAGTAGATGCTATAATGATTTTAAATAAATTTATCTTTGTTCAGACTGGCCTTGAGTTTCAATTCGAGGAAAACGTCGAATAAAAGATTCTTAAATAGTTAGCCATTGAAAATCTCTTCACAATCCCATAATTTAAGTTGAATGGATATTCTTAGATTTTAAAATTATTTTACAAAGGATGCGATGAGGGACCTCATACTGCGTAGTATACCGAATTTCCAGAAAACATAATGCGTTACAATTAGTATATGTTACAGCGGGGTGTTAAATGCTTCAAATTTGAATATAAAATATAGTTAAATTATTACTACATAATTTAGCTCATCATAATCATGAGCTAAATCATAATGACCACCCACAGTATCTGGGAGTCACTTTAGATCGGTCTCTCAAGTTAAAAAGCCACTTACAAAAACGGTGGTTAAGGCGAGAACCAGGACTAACATTGTCCATCACCTTGCTGGCTCCACATGGGGAGCTAACGTAAAAGTTCTGCGAACCATTGGTATATTCAACTGCTGAGTACTGTGCTCCCGTGTGGTTAAATAGTGCCCATGTTAGACTTAAAACTAATTATAGTAAAGTGAAATAAACTTGAAAAACCTATCGAATCGAAAGGTAATTGCAATAAACTGTCATTTTGATTAATCTTTACATGAAGAAACTGAAGAATAGCACATGTAAAAGTCTACTACTTAAAAAATAGCCTTTAAAATATATACGTTAGTAAAGTTTGGGAAATTGAGTTCTGCACATTTTTATATATAATACCTCTATCACACCCCTGTCACTATGGCTCATTAGCTATATGAAGCTGAGGTACCCCAATGTGACTCGAGAGTGCTCCTGAGATAATCGGTCCACGATATCTAGGGATGAGCCGACGATCACTCGACGGCCCAGTCCATTGATTGTGTGATGCATCAATCACATTCAAATGTCAAATGTCTGATAAATACTCAAAAGTCTTATCCTTCGAAGCAATTACTCTGCTCTTTAAGAACAATACAACATAAATAAGTAATGTTATAAAATTAAATTTACATTGACAATGTTTGCAGAGTATTGGGGTGTTTTATCAGAATCATTCGCAAGTGTCTGCCGCCAACCACATCGTCTGTGTGACTCTGACAGCGGTGATATGCCACCGCTGTGCCGCTGGTCCACTTCCAAGAAGAGAGACCTTTTGTATTTACTAAAAAATTTAGGATATAACTTAAAACTATTATTACTTTATCTGATAGGTTTAATTGACAATACGTTCCATCCGTCAATAATAACATATTTATTTTTTTAATATATAAAGAACTAACTTAAGTGTTTTTTATTAAATTTTTACATTATTACAAAATTCATTAAAATACATCCTACTTATTTCCCAAATTAACCATGGTATACAGAATTGAATAGAAATGTGGAATGAAAATACTTATAAAATTTAAACAATGTGTAAAATATTAATATTGCCCCTCCACTGAATGTGAAAAATATTTGGATTAATTACTGCAGACATAGTTGCTTCTGGAGCACTAGGCCTAAAAAGAATCTGACTATGTAATTTTGAAGATTTTCAGGCTCAATCATGATACAAATTTTCGTTTGATCAATTGTTTTTGCCTCAAACTATAAGGGGAAATACATGCATTTTATATTTTTACAAGTTATTAAATCTATGAAACATCCAACTTGAAATTAACAGTTTTAGGTCTATGATTTTTCCAGAGCTAAGCTTCATCGAATTTTGCAAGAGTACAATCCTTTACAGGCTGTGTTAAACGAGCTTCGGTACTCTATATTTTAAAGTATAGTCCTAGGTTTCCAACGATTTGGGTAGTGATTACTGCGACTTGTTATATTAAAGTTCTTTGATATGACTTCAAGAAGTCTACTTAATTTAACCACTCCTGTAGACATCGTCTCTTAGTGGAAGGAAGTCTGGAAAAGACTTTAACGGCATTTTATCATTTCAATATACTGTAACTGCATTCCCATCATTTACTTGTAATCTCGGCTTGTAAGGGTTGAAAATGATGGAAATTATTGAATTTTGAATTTTCTTCATACAGTTTTAATGCTAAGTTTATCGGGTCTTTTTTGGAATGTCCCCACATTTTTAAACAATTTTCTATTGAGTTCCCACATAATGGAAATGGTTAAGACACCTAACATAACCTAACCTAATCTTATTTAGGCCGTCCCACAGCTATCCCGCGACTGACCCGCCGGGAGAGCCACGGGGCAGTTAGGTTAGGTTAGGTTAGGTTAGGTTGGAATGTCCCCGCATTTTTAAACAATTTTCTATTGCCTTCAACATGCCTAAGGAATGTACTGCAGGATAAAATTATAAACTAGAAACATGATGACGACTGAATATGTAAGCCGAGCGCGCAACCTTTTATCAGCCTACCGATAAGCAGGTGAAGGACCCAAAGATAATCTTACTGATAATTATCACGATAAAATAACTTCCCACTTGACTACCAGACGTGTCTTAACCGTTTCCATTATGTGGGAACTCAATAGAAAATGGTTTAAAAATGCGGGGACATTCCAAAAAAGACCCAGTTTATCTTCACTTTCGAACTACTTGTTTATTTTAGGTCTGGTTTACTATCCATAATTTTTTACACCACTTGCAAGTCACTATAGAGGCTGCCGGGCCTTTGAAAAATACATCCAGTAAACACTACTTGAAGGTGGAGCTTGGATTTTAAAATGACACGAAGTACTCAAAATTACAGTAGTGTAACAGGAAAAATTTGAATTTTTTTTGAAGTTTTGCTATCCAATAACAATTGGTATTTTAACGCTTTAAAAGGATTTAAATCGCTTTTATTGAATTTATAACGTTGATTACTCAAAGGATGTTTGTGTGACAAGAGATTTAAATCATGCTAATTTAAAGATCAGTCAAGTGATGTGGGTGGTAGCAGTCAATGTGATATGTTTCGTACCAGCCAATGTGATGTGTGTGGTAGCAGTAATGTGATATGTCTAATAGCAGTCAAAGTTATATCTTTAGTACAAGATAATGTGATATTTGCGGTAGCAGTTACTATGATATGTGTGGTAGCAGTCAATGTGATATGTGTGGTAGCAGCCAATGTGATATTTGTGGTAGCAGTTATTGTGATATGTGTGGTAGCAGTTAATATGATATGTGTGGTAGCAGTTAATGTGATATGTGTGGTAGCAGTCAATGTGATATTTGTGGTAGCAGTTACTATGATATGTGTGGTAGCAGTTATTGTGATATGTGTGGTAGCAGTTAATATGATATGTGTGGTAGCAGTTATTGTGATATGTGTGGTAGCAGTTAATATGATATGTGTGGTAGCAGTTAATATGATATGTGTGGTAGCAGTTAATGTGATATGTGTGGTAGCAGTCAATGTGATATTTGTGGTAGCAGTTATTGTGATATGTGTGGTAGCAGTTTATGTGATAAAAATAGTTTAGATCGGTGTTTTTTCTCAGAGTCTTTCTGACATTTGTTTAATAACTAAGACAATAATGTACAGTACAGTTTCATATGTACAATAATGTAATGTACAGTAGTTTCATATGTATTTTAAATGCAACTATGTTTAATTACTTAAAGGTTTAAATAAATGTTGTAAGCATACCTTAACTGTTTATATTCTAAATGAAAGAAAATAGTTCCGGAACTAGATTTCCAATAAGTATTAAAACAATATTCTAAAGATAACGCTTTTTGTATACATGGCTTCCTGATTAGTTTGGTTTACTTGCCATATTTCATAATACATTACTTCATCTGTAACTAATGTCTTTAGTTACTTAAAACTTTTGTAATACTACCTATTATCGTTATGATTTCATTTTTATATAATTCTCCTTGAGAATCAAGCTATGTAAAATGACGAGAGAGTAATAGAAATATAATTAAATATGTAAAACAGTATTGATGAATTCCTATAAAATAAATTTAAATAAATCGGTCCATAGAACTATCAACCGCACTTGTTTTGTTGATTATTCTTCTTCTTGTTCAATATTTAAAATGATCTTTAAGATTAAATACTAATAAATGGAGGGTCTTGTCCACATAGGATAAATTAACATTGTAAACAATTAATCTATATATTCTATTTCTGAATGACATGTTTTTGGTGAGGTATCTTCAATGATTAATGATTCAATGAGTCGTGGTTCGGGGTTCGGTCCGCGTGCGGGGAAAAAATAATAAGTTTTCTTAACCCTGAGGAAGCGGGACGTTTTCATTAGTTTAGGTCCCGTGAAACGTCGGTTTTTCGTCACTTCGGGATTATAAGTGTTTTCGTGTGTCGTGTTTTGTGTTTTGTATTTTTGTAAATCCTGACAAGTCCCGAGCTGACGACAATCAAAATAGGTGAGTGATACCCAAGAAATACATTAATCATTACTCTATATATTACTGGCCAATGTGTAGAGTTTAACGTTTCGCAAATACAAAAGTACTTAAAATTAATATTTTCGTCAACAGTTAAGTTAATACTAGAAATTAACATTTTATCAAGACATATTTGAAGTAGGCCTAACTTTGAAAAGTCAAAATAGCGTTTACAATGTGATTGCAGTGTTTAGTCTCTTTAATGATGATATTCACAACTTTCACCTAGCATGAATTTACTTATTTTTATTTCTTTCTTTATTTACATGCCTCACTACAGGTAAAATATAAAATTAAAGCAGTTCAAATAATATATGGTTACTGTTGAGATGCCTGTTTTACTGAAATAAGCTTGAAATAAACAAGGAAATACAAGTAGAATATAAATAAAATATTTTTTTAAAGTAACACTTTGCATTTATCTAAAAAAAATTTGTTATAGCATAAACTAAACAGCTAAATAACTGTACCTAACGTAGGAAAACACAAATTTATAAAAATAATAAGTTAGGCCTAATTGGGCGACACAACCTCAAAATAAACAAGTATTCAGAAGAAAAAAGTAAGATCCTACAATTATTAATATAACACAGCAAGAGAGAAAAAAAAACACTAGACCTAGATTTATTAGTGAGTACACGACTAACATGTAGAATTATAATTTACGATTCTGAAAAAAGGTATTAAATTAATAATAATGCAAATTTATGGGCCACAACAAAGGCACAAAAATCCCGGCGCGGCATGAGAGAGACAGACAGAAGGATCAGGGCAGAGGTCAGGAGAAGGTAGCCTGGCCCTTCCATATTTTTTACGTTATTCTTTAATCTCTATAGACATAACTAAAATAAATTTTGGACAATTTATTTAATATGGATAATGGTTACAAAAGCAAAGCTTCTTATACCATTTTTATTTCTACTAAAATCTGTCTTCAAAGTCATCAAATACAGTGTACACTTTAGTTAGACTGAACTTTGCTGACTGGCTTTATCCTAGCTACAGGATTGAATCAGTTTACAACTTCTGTCACATAATTTTACCATCTGACTCGGGATACCGGGATTCGCATTTAATTCCTACACCTCGTTAGGCATAAGTCCATCAAATAAGTTTTTGAAAAACTCTTTTAGAATTTTAGGACTTTTATGTTGCTTTACTAATTTATTACTAGAGATCACCTCCTGATCGAAATTCGATCAAAATTTCAGTTGATCTTGATCCATCAAGTTTAAAAACATTTTGTAACTAAAATATCTGTTATTCCTGCTTTTCTAGTAGTTGTTTTTACAACAGCTGTCTAATGATTCATTCAATTCTCCTTTCTCCATAAGATTAACATTGAAACTTTGAAAGCCTGTGGGGCGTAGCCCTGGAGTCCGATGTGAATTAGAATGTGATTCTGCTCATCTACAGGACTATACCTTTCTAACGGTATGAGCGGATTTATCCTACGATGCACACGAGCTGAGAAAAAAGGAGGAAATGAAACATGCTTGCGTATTAATATATAGATTACGAGAAGTACAATTCCGAGTAATTATCTTCACAAATCCAGGCTGTCATTTGTTGCTTATCTCAAACAGTAACAAAGTTACACAACGTGTCACATTCATTGAATTCTATACATTTAACTTATCCTTCATCCATTAAAAATAATCCCTAATCAAACGTTTAATCATACATTACATTAGTTTGGGGAAATCAGCGCTGAGACTTACAAATGCTTTTTTTTATTTAGTTAGCTAAATAAATTTATAAATATGACAAACGATAGTTCAAAGGACATGCCTAAAATTTCTTTCTAAACACAAGACAGTTTATGATCTCTGCTTGCATCTCGGTACTAAAATATCACAAGGCCATAGTGATGAAATAAGGAAATTGAAACTACCTGAAACTGAAATACATACAGAAACTGATTAAATAATTACTATTTTGGAATTATTTGTCCCCAGCAATTAATTACTAGTTAACAAGTTTTATAGTTTATACATTGTGAGCTTAATTCATATGATCCCGAAGTTAAAATTGTAATAATATTATAATTTACTGATTTATTTACTTGAAACTATTTAAGAAGATTAAACTTGATACTTGTTTTAAAATATTTCGCGATAGGGAGATAAATAAGATGCCGTTCACTAGTAAAACAATTAGCTGGACAGTTGAGTGGTTATAGAGTACTCCTTCTACACCTACAGCTGCCGGTTGGATCCCGAGAAAAGTAGGAGTATGTAACCTTTGTATTCGTAGAGCTACTTTCCTCCCTGTAAAGTTTGTGTTGAGAGAATTTAATTATACAGTATATGCCTGAACTCTGTACCGACTTTTTCTGGTATCATTCTTGACTTAAATATAATCCAAAATATCGTATTTAAAAATTCCAAAATTCTAGAGTTAACCCCTACAGCCGTTATTTTGTATTTTTTTAAAGAATAGCTTTTAGTTCAAGGACGGTTTGTTGTAATAAGTTTAGACTAGGTATAAAAAGTTTTGTGCTATAGGTAAAATTAAATAAAAATGATAACTTTTTATGAATTGTACATTCAAAATGGCGGCTATTTAAACTCTTTAACCTTAAATTGCATAAAAACTACATAAGTTATCGAAATTTATATTACTGTGTAGTTGCTAGAAAATTTAATTTAAAATCCAAATATATAACAGTTAAGAAAATCGGTTCAGAGGAAAGATAGAGCGATTTAAAAACAAATATTCCCGGGTTGCCGTGCGTAAGCCAGGCAATGTGCCTTATATACAAAAATTTTTCTCTAAGAATCGGAACAACTGTGACTAGCCTCAGTTAAATCACTCTATCTTGTTCATCTATGAAACGATTACCATTAAACTTACATCATTGAATTTGAAATTACTCTGTCTAAAATCTACATCAGTACATGCATTATGTAGTTTTTATGCAATAGAAGGTTAATTTCCAGATTTTAAACAGCCGCCATTTTGAGAATGTAAATTGTACAAATTTAGTCTATTATTTTTCTTCAATTATTATACCTTTGCCTCAAAAAGCCGTGTGCCAAGTTTCATTCTATTACAGAAAACCGTTTTTAAAGTAAAAGTTATAAAAATGTCAACTTTATGGTTAACTATGGATTTTTAAAATTTTAAATATGATATTTTGGCTTGTATTTAGGCCAGGAATAATGCCTTAAGGGGTCGGTAGAGAGTTAAGGGATACCATGTATATCTATTTTTGTATTTTAAGGTTATTTTTTGATCATATTTTTCCATTCGAAAACAGTTTCTGGCAAGCCTTTTCCCATTTCTGGTTTATATTGGCTGCAGGTAGGACTACCACACTTGGATAACCCCCCTCCTCTCTAGGAGAAAACAAGATCACGTAAAAACCGCATCACTTACGGGGTGCTCACTAGCAATGCCCTCTATTTCCACCTGTGGCTCATGTTGGATGGAAGTGAATAGGTAGCTTATACGGACCAATATGAATACATTTCTACGTAAACACTTGCCTGAAGATGCAGGTAGAAAGAGCATAAAGACCAGAAATGATTCTATCACTGGTGAACTAGAGTTTCATGGACAGTTCTATTGACCAAATATTAGTCCGATTTTAATAAAAATAAGTGATGAACAACATAAAACTGACAACGTAGAAAAAAAAAACAATCTCACAACACCATCAAGCAATTGAATATTGATTACATTTCCGTTTAAAATAATTTTGTCAATCATTGAAAGAAAAATGAAGCTAGTTGTTTGATTATTATATAATTCAATCATTCTTCGACATTAGACAACAATTATTGGAATGGAATAAAACTGATGGGAGTATAATGTTTGTATTTCGAACAATTTACTACGAGATCTTAATCAAGCAGTTTATCGTTGGATTAAAATATAGCTTGGTTGTATCTGGTCACGTAGCCTGGTAATTACGACGACGTGTCGTGATTCAACCACTTAATGTTAACACTAGTGGAAAATGTGACGCTGAAATTACCTAATCTACATTACGAACGCCATTCGAGTTAGAATACTTTAATCATTAAAGTTGGGATTAAAATTTATTCATGTTTTAGTTAGTATTTTTAGAAGGGAATTATAACTTTCCCAAAAATTAATAATGAACCTAAAAAATAAAAATTAAATAAAAATACAAAAACAGCATGAAAACGTATGATTTTTTAGGTGAAAGTAATAATCAATCAAATAAACCGTTTTTAGTCCACTAAACATTATTACTCACCAAGCATATTTTTAAATTAATATTTTTTAGTTGGAAGCAAATTAAGTCTTTATAAAATTATCACTGAATTTTATTTTCAAATCATTGAAATCAACAGTATTTTCAAAGTTTGTTTGAGGTATTTCCATAAAAATATTTTACTCTTGAGAATAAAACTAACGTAAGCCCTCATTAAAGTATAAATTTGATGTAAAATGGCTAAATGGCTAACCATAAAAAAGATAATATTTGAGGAAAGACTTTGTAGCCTAAATATATTTTGTTAAAAATGCGGTTACTTAATGTGTACACGCAATTCGGAGAAATCTGGTTTTACTTACTTTATGTTTACAATAATTACTTTAAGGTTATAAATAATAAGTAATTTATCTCTATATAACCAGTTTTATGAGTCAAATTTGAATACTATATTTCCAAACCTATGGCTATTCAACCAGCCAAACATGAATGAGAAACGTGAAACTAACATGACAGATTAGGCCTACATAAATTCTTAAGAGTAGAAAAATATGTAGTTCTATTTATAAACATTGTTTGTAGCACTAAAAATTTTACCTTTAGATTGATTTTAGTACAAATGAACAAGTGGTTTCCTCAGGCATCTCGGACCTCTGGAGGCTGTAATAGGAAACGTTTCAGATATCCGGGCCGAGTATTGAACCTTGCGTTGCACCAGAAGTGACTTTCATCGTCCGCGTTCCGTCCCTTGTGTTGTAAATCAGGCTTCGAGAGCGGAGATAATCCTCGATAAGCCTCAACAGAAATGCAGTAATGCGAAAGGTGTTGCGAAGCGCATCCAACATATCAACCCACCTCGCTGAGTTGAAAGCATTCATGACATCAAGCGTAACACGACGGGAGAAATGGTCGTGGCTTTTGGCTCTCTCCACTGCCCTCTGGACTTCGGTGATAGCGTCGATCGTTGACCGTCCCTTTCTGAAGCCGTACTGACGGGGCCATAAGTCCCCGGCAGCTTCCACAGCAAAAGTCAACTTCTCGAACAGCTTTCCAGCTTTGTCCAACATGCAAAGTGGCCTGTAGGACAACAGCAGCTCGGGATCACATTTGCTCTTGCTGATCAGTACAAGCCTGGCGGTTTTCTAGGGAGCCGTAAACACCCCTTCTACCAAACAGTCGTTGTACATTCTCAACAAGTCACAGTGACAAGAGTGTTATCGCCAAGGATAACGGGGATCCTCACCATAATTCCCCTTCGTTCCCCGAGACATAACTTCGGTGAACTTGACCACGTCCAGTTTGTTGTTGTTACACTGGCGTGTCCCTTCCCAAGATGCGGAGACTCTATGATTTGCCTAATCAGGCAGGTCAAAGACAATGTATTGGTGGTCACTGTGTAGTTCGCCTGTGTAGTTCTCCACAACAATCCAGCCAGAGATCCTCGGAAGAAGAAACTCAGACGCAAAGGTGACGTCGGGGATCGTGCCTCTCTGCCTGGAGCCCCGAAAAGTAGGTGAGTCGCCCTAGTTGAGGACGACTAGACCGGCTCTGGCGATGAAGTCCAGGATGTATTTCCCCCGGGAGTTGGTAAAGGGCTTTCCCACTCGACGGCCCTGGCGTTGTAATAGCCACCAACGACGACGTGCCCGGTGGTGCCGAGAACACACTCCTCCAGGCTGTCTATCTTGTCACGGAAGTCCTGGACGGCCTCGTTGGGGGTGAGGTAGCAACTGAAGATAGTCACGTACCTACACCTAACCCAGACGAATCTTAAGCCGCGTCCGCGACTCCGCACCAAGACATCCTGCTTGTTACGCACCCAAAATGCAGCAGTACCGAGGCTGTTTGAGATCCAAGTGTTTGGGTGTCTGTCCCGATTCTGTTCTCTGACAAGGAGCGCGTCAGTGCTGAGTTCTCGGGCAAGCTAATCGCGAAGGTTATCATCTAATCAGGATCTGTTGAAATTTGCCTGGAGGATGCGAATTACCGGCCGCTGCCTTTTGCCTGTTCAAGTGCTGCTCTGAAGATACCGCACTGACCAAAAATCGGGTAAGTGACCGAGGGCACTGGAGCCTGAACCCTTGCAGAGGAAGCAGGAGTGGCTCGAGCAACAGTCCAGGCAGCAGGGAAGGAGGGCTTGCGTTTGTGGATCTGGTTTCTGCACTGGAAGCAGTTAGTACTCCTGTCGGGCCCTTTACAGTTTCGTGACGAGTGGTCGAATCCAAGACAACGAAAGCATCTCGAACTACCACCCCCGTTGAGCCCGCAACTGACCCAACCGACTTAGAGGTGCTGAAGGCTAAGCAGCCTATTGACATGTTTTTCGCCCATCTCGGCAACAGCCATCGGGAGTTGACTTCGGAATAACAATAATAATAATAATAATATTTATTCCGCTGACAACACTTTTAATTGAATGGGAATTCACATCGTAAGGGTAATTTACACAAAAGTCTTCTAACATGTTTCAAAATGTCAGATTTTTTATTAAGATCATTATTGTTTTATTTATTGCTCTTATTTAATATATTTTCTCAGTATTTTTAATACGTTTCTTATTTTCTATTTTCTTCCTTTTTCCTTCTTCATTCTTCTTTCTTTTTTCTTCCTTCTTCCTCCTTCTTTCTTCCTTCTCCACTCTTCTTTCTTCATGATTTCATTTCTATCCCACATTTTGTGTTTTTCTTATTTATTATACCCGTTTTCTGTTTATTATTTAATTTTACTCTTCCTTCCTTTAACTTTTGGATATCTCCTTTCATGCCTTTTGTCTCGCTTATCATTATTTTCTTTTCACTTTGGGTGTCTCAAGTGGATACCGAGAATAAAAAATACAAGTACTAAAGAGTGTGTAACATTTATGTTTATATTATTAAAGACTATTATGAACATTTTTATGAATTCATTTTAAGCATTTACCATCAACTTTATTCACAGTATGTTTCAAGATATTTTCCATCAAAGGTTTACCAATGGTAAAGTCCCATTGCCGAAAAACAGTCAACGGGTTTATATTGTAATTATGAAGCTATAAAAGTTATAAAAGTCATCAATGTCATTATCAGCAGATGACAGAGATAACGAGTTACAGACTATTAAATACATAGCTCAACAGAATGGCTACAAACCTTCCATAATTGATCTTTTGTATAACAAAATGAGAAACAAAAGGAATCCCGATAGAAAATCTGACAGTAACGTAAAATACACAACAATAGATTACAATCACACTGCTGGGAAATTAACAAACTCTTTATTTAAAGACTCCCCTGTAACCGTTGCTTTCAGAACTAGCAACAAATTGTCAAACTTCTTGAAGCCCCTAAAACACAAAACGCCACAAGATTTGAAAAATAAACAAGGTGTGTACAAAATTAACTGCGGAGATTGTGAATCCTATTATATAGGACAGACAGGGCGAAGTTTTGACGTGAGGTATAAGGAGCATATAAGGGCAGTGAGTAAACCAACATCTTTATACAACTCAAACTTTGCACATCATATTCGTGAAACAGGCCACGAATACAAATCAATTAACGAAGGTTTGGAAGTCCTCCATGTACATAATAAATCGAATAGGTTGGATAGGTTAGAAGAAATGGAAATTTATAGTGCCAGTAAACACCACCCCCACCTCCTCATGAATGCGCAAACCAACTTCGCTGCGAACCCGATCTACGATCAGCTGGTGAAACGCAACGACGACACGTTATCAAGATAGCAGTGCCATTGTCCGTCCAAATTATCATCCAGTGCCGGCCGGTACGCGTTCGTGGAAAGTGAGGTTAGGGGCCAGTTGATACGCGCAGGATGTGTATTCGTATATGTAAACTTTCGTGTTGTGTTAAATTTCGTGTGCGTGTTAAATGTGATTGTAATTTTATCTTTGACAAGAACTTAACGTTTGCAATGTTTTAACCTCGTGGCAGTATGCACTGATGATGCCCCTAGGACAGAGGGGCGAAACAATTGTTCGCATTTGAACTAAAAGGATTGCTGTATAGACGGTGAGTTTACTAACTATAAAAGTTCATGTAATATATTTTTAATAAGTATTTTGTAGTTTTTTTTTACTTTTGATCAAAATGTGTCAGGTTTCATATATCGTTTTGTAACATATAAGAGCACAATGCCACTATAGTCTGTTTGCCGATAAACCATTTTTACTTTGCATAATTATCTGTTTTTTTCAATAGAGCTAACTAAAATTAATAGCTTTATTTTTTAATAGTATAAATTATACTAAAAATCATTTTAAAACAAGTACCCTTTTTTTTATAAATAATTTATTTGAAACACCGACATGTTTCGGACCTTAAGGCCCATGATCACGGTGAATAAACTAATACATAATAACCTCTCATCTAAATATAAACATATAAATTATATTTAATTAAACACAGTTAACCCTTAAGTCACATTGGAAAGTAATATAACTATCTATAAAACAACTTTTCATTCATTCATAGCAATTACTACATAAAAAATGGTCTGTGTGGTCTGTATTTTTATTTTAACTGCGAAGTGCTTACATGTTGTAGAACATAAAAATGACACAATGCCCCGACCAGTGATAAAGAAAATCGTAAAATCCGTAATTTACTTAGGACGGAACGCCGTGTCTGAACTACGTCAACGCAATTCCGTTTACATTTAACGACACAATTTAGAGTTGGGAAGAATGTAAAACCTGATATCTTTTAAATCTGTAATGACTTTTAATGTTTAAGCAGATATATTCGAGTCCCCTTCCAATTCAATTCCAGTTCAAATGTTGTTATTTTAAACTATTTTTCCCTATCCGAATTAGATTATGCCTCCAAGAATAAAAAGTTAACTGTTATCGTTTGTAATGAACAACTAAACCAGATTCAAATAACAAGTACTGCAAAAATCATTATCGTTTTATTTTATTGCAGAAAAAGTATAATAAAACTTTGTACATTACAATTTCACCTAAAACGTTTTATGCAGATTTTCATCTAGACTTACTTAAGAGCGGCGTCCCTTGGGAGAAACCCTGTGTGCATTTTCATGGACCTATGTTATATCATAGTTGTAAATTTCGTTAATTCAGAGTAATATGCCACAATTCTTAAATCAAAAGGTCTCGAAGTTACCAAGTCTCCCAAGTTTCCAGATTGACTCAGAAGTTGTTGCATTTGAAGGTTTTTTTTGTAATAAAACTGTTATAATTCTAAAATTTTCGTTTAGATAATTGATTTGACATCCGATTTGGTAAGTGAGAAGTTTAATTTTATACATTGTATTAATTAACACACAATATAAAATTTTACTTTTCAGTATGTTTTTTTTTCTTTAATATCATAGTGGCTTAGTAATCTTTTTACTTAATTAATTATCGTATGGCTTTTAGTGGAGGGAGATCAGCAATTAACTGATAGTTCTCCTCGCCTGAAATGCCTGCCCTTTTTTGTTTTCTATGCAGGTGGATTAACGGCTTAACGTGACTTAAATACCACGGGAGCGGCCGAACGATCTTTTTATCCCCGAGCCGGGATTTGAACCCGGGCCCGCTGGGTGATAACCCAGTGCTCTACCACTGAGCTACGGCCGCTGTCTATCTTTTAACTAATTTAGCTGAATGAAACTTTTCATACGTATATAAGCAATTAAAATTTACTTTGCACACATTCATGATATTTTTACCACTCCGGATGCGGGGGCCATAGGGATTGAGAATTAAATCATAAATACAAGCATAGGTATGCTACATTGTTTAAAAGGTCTTTGCTAATATAAAACGATGTCACAAATCCGACCTTGAAAGAACTATTGTGTAAAATATGGCAGGCAATCCAAATTTGCATTGATATCATATTGCCGAAACAATGCGACAACTCCCGCTACACTCGACCATTTTAGGTTGGGTTTTAGTAAATTTCTCATAATGCAAATCCCTTTAATAATATGTACCAAATAAGGTAGGCCAATGAAGTTCTTTCCAAAACTCCTTTAGGGGTGTCAATAACGGAAGTCGTCAGTTAATCTGCACTTGGCCTACGTCTCATGATACACAATTTAAAAAACTTTGCATTCTAAGCAAATTGACACACACCCGACCTGAAAAAGTTAAATGAATCGGGAGTTATTGCATTTTTTGTTTTCGGCAATATGATTAGGCAGTCCCCCCGGATTGATAAAGATCCTATAAATGTCAGAAAAAATATATTTACTTGTGAAACTTTTCATCGCCTAAACTACATTAGTTAAATATTATCAAGCTATTACGTGACTTTAAGACACTATTTGCCTATGCTTTCATTAAACATTTTTATCTACTCCTGATGCTCCCCCTCTCCCCGCCGGGCACAATTCCTCCTTATATGGCAGGAAACTGATCATTCCACAATAAAATAGAATTTACAAAATTAAATTTTTTTGTACTAATTTTTATTTTATTTTCGTGAAGGATGAAAATAGAATTGGACCCAAGACACATTCTTGTGGGACACCAATCCTGAAAGATATACTACCATGCTTCCAATCTGTATTTGTGCAAATTCTATCAGGCTTATAAAGAAGTAGAGAATGGTCAACCATATCTAAAGATCTGTTCAATCTACAAACAAACCCATACAATAAAGGTTCTTATCAAGAGCTTCTACAGCCTTACTTGAACTATGTTGCATCTAAAGCATTGCATCTAATGTTTTTTGTCCTTACCAAATCCAAATTGATTTCCTAACAGACTATATAGTTGTCATTGATGACATCAGTCATTTTTCAACAATTTTTCAAATTCTTTAGAGAAACTTGAAAGTACTGAGTTTGATGATGGTTGTCACAAAATGATATGGATAAGATTTTTAAGCAACGGTATTTTTAAACGGTTTTACAACAGCCGTTTTGAGGAGAAATGGTAATTAACCCCTGATGAAAGAAAGAAATTTAGTTGGCCAACCCGTCAAACTTGATTGTCTCCAGTGAGTGAATCATTTAAAAAACACGTTGGCATCAGTGGGGTACAAAAAAGAGTGATGCAATAGAGGAGAGTTATCAGTATCCAATGTGGGTACAGAATCCAAAGTAGGTTTCACACATATTTTTCCTTCAATATCAAAGAAAAATGTTGTTATGGGTTGTTTAGCAATCTGGTTACCTACTGGCTACCTATGACGAGAAGGACTCTTACAACGTTTCCTACTAATTCGTCAATTATTTGCCACATAACTTAGACTTAGAACTGGATTTTTCTATAAATCCAACTTATAATCAGACTTACATTTGAGAACAGGTGATCTATATGTTCTTTTAAAGGAAAAAGTAGAGCAACTTAAGTGAAAATGTGTTTTTGCTTTAGTGGGACAGAAAAATAAAGATTACTCGTGGAAGAGTAAAATTACATTACTTGCTATTTGCTGAACATTGCTATCAACTGCTAATATACAATTTAACTTCCTATATTTTATTTTCATCCTTATAACTGGAAAATGGCACGCTTAAAGAAAAGACTGATGAGTTGAAGACATTGAAAGTATAGTCCATAGATTTTGAAGAGATAACATCAGTTCAAGACTCTTTCGAAATTAAGAGACGAAATACTAATGTATACTAACACTGTACTTGTAAGAGCATGAATTTAACATGAGTAATGTAAATAAAGGTCAACAAGCTGAGTCAACAAGATGGTCAGACAAAGCTTTGTTTACAACAGCAGTGTGCATAGATAATGGACTTTTATAGAAACGTGATCATTGATAGATTTGGCCCCTGCGAGTCCCCTGGTGTAGGAGTGTTCTGTTCATCGCAAGCCACATTAACTCATGAAGCTAAGAAGTTATTACTGGCAAAGCTTCCTCCGGATAGTACGATATTGAAGTTGTCCATTATGATAAAGTAAGATTCATCATTCATTGTTTTGTTTAAACTGTTGTATGCCAAATCATGAAGCAAATCAAATTTATTCATGTAATTTGAAGGTGGCATGCAAATACAGATAACAATCATAGATTTAAGAATATGATCAACCACATTGGCAGGCAGCTGACATTCATTTCCTTCAATATGAACTAACACTAACGTTAGTTAATGCAGATCAGAAAATTGGTTGTTGAAATAACTATATTACTTTGAAAACAGTAATAACTATATAAATACACGTTTAAATTATTGTTTAAATATATCTTAACAAAGTATTTATAAGGCAATCTTTGTAAAAATTATAAATATTTTTCTTTACTAGGCACATTTTTTTATATTTGATAACTTCATAACCATTTTGGTTGTTAGGACAATATCACAAATTTTAACTTCAAACCCCATCCCCTCCCCCATCCCAACCTACCCCTCCCCCCAAAAAACCCTAACCTGGACAAAAAATAAACTATAAAAGCATTGCTTAGTTTAAATCATGGTGAAATCGCTCAACAACCAAACAAATACATCGTGGTTACCTAACAAATACATTTTATTCCTGCACATAATAAAACTTTATACAATAAAATATTTTAAAATATTCTAGGTACGGTAGATAATTTTCAGAAGAGAGCCAAGACGGTAAACGGAAACGAGATGATTAAAACAAGATTGTGGCAATAAGGTTCCCTCAAGCTTTAAATTATGTCCTTGCCCAGCAGCATAACAGTAACAAGGATGCTTTAAAAGAGACGATTTGTATTAAATTGTATTAAATTAATATTGGGATGAAAATGTTTTAATCTCCCTTCTTACCTGTTATACGTATTTATTTATTTCAAAATCAACACAAATGTTTCCAGAAGTAGAATTTGAAGGTTTTAAAATAAATTAAACTAACAACTATTGTTTTATTGCTTTTTAATGTTTCAACTTACTGGAACCATATTAATAATTTCTGTAAGACTGTAAACATTTCTAGGATGTTTACAGTCCTTTATTGATTTCCCTTAGTAGGAATCTTGTACCAGATCCTTAGTACGCTTTGTTCAGGAAATATGTAGTTTTAAATGTATTTGTCTTCAAAATATTTTTGCAACAAACATGACCTCACTAAATAAATCTCTAAATAACATAAATAACATAAAACATAAAATCTCTAAATCCACTTGGTGTCCCAGACTACCTATACACCCATTTTAAAATTAAGATAGTACATTTTTCCCAAAAAAAAAAAAACAAATGGTACCATTATATATATATAAACCGTTTTCGCTATAGTCGTATTGTTATGACCATTTTAATATACAGTACATATCAGAAGTGGCCCATCCAGACAGTAAGTGGTTAGTAAAATACACATACACACACACACACACACACACACACACACACACACACACACACACACACACACACTTTTTATGTCATTTTCAGATTTTAAATGTTATTTAAATTCACTAATGGTTTAGGGGATAATGGAGGTGGAATTCAAGCTTTCCCCTTAAGAATAACATATAGAAAACGTTCACGTCAATTACCTTTGAAATTTTTACCTTAAACAAAAATGTTTAAACATAAATATGTATTTGATATCACTTTAAATACTATCCCAACATAAAATTCTGGTTATCACATAATTAATTTTACCTTTCCATTTATTTTCAATACTCTCCACCAATTTTTAAATTTTATGGAAAGGTATTGTAATTTACGGCAAAACCATCAATGATAGAAAAGTATTTGAAATTAGATTCTAAAGAATTTCCAATATACGATTGGAAATCTTTACGTAAAATTTTCATGGATAATTGGATGTAAAACTGTGCATTAAAATTAGTGTCAATCGATAAAACAAAATATTTTTACCTATAACGGAACAATTTGTTTCATGAAACTTCATTCTTTCGATTTTGAAATGGGTACGGATGGTCTGGTACCATCGTAAGATTTATGAACTATTGTGTGAATTTAGTATTATAAAAAACTTTGCAAGTATAAAAGTAAAAGTTTTGTGTTTTGTGTGTAATAAATAAAAATAACTTAAATTTTGATGTGTTGCTTGGTCATACAATCCATTCCCGTAATTTACAGCACACTTGTTAGAGGAAGATTAAAATTGTTGTATTTGATAAAACACATAAAGGCAATTGAAATAAAGTGACATGAATGAAGGTATGATTGTGGACCGCCGATAGAATAGCACTGGGATGGAAGACACTAATGACCAACAAGATTCAGTTTGGCCAACTTTTCTAATTTATCTTTCTCAACTTCCAGGCGATTAGATGAACGTCAATCGTCTTCACTGATGCTCTGTTAGAAATTGGAGAGTATTTTAAAAGTATATCTAACAATTATATAGATTTCACAATGGCAAGATTCAAGAGCAGTCATTACCAAGAGCGGCTGTCAATCTATTGCTAATTGTACGTTTGGTAATATATTATTTAGCAGAAAGTAAATCAATAAAATAATAGATTAGGCCTATTTTTATTGTAACTGAAATATTTGACGGGAGAACACAAAACAGTGTTATTTATTGTACCACAAAAATATAGCCATCAGTAGTTATGTCGTGTACACTGTACACAACCAGTCAGGAACCACATTCGAGCAAAATAAAAAAATAAAAAAATAAAAAAATAACACCAGAAGTTATTCACAATGTTTACATTCAGCCCTGCTTATTTATTTATAAAAAATGAAAGTATATAAAATGCATGAATGGAGATTTAAATATTTACCCTTTTTTTTTGTAAGACATGTAAATTGACAATTGAAGCTCTAGATCCAATACATTTTAAAACATTACAGTGTAATTCTTATTATTCTTGTTTGTGTGTATTTTAATCTTTCTATATTTTTACTTCTTAATAAATTTTCTTTTGAGTATACTTGTGTCTCTCATTTCTACGTCTCAGTTCGCCCCATATCTAACATGTACCGGAGGTAAGAGACTCGCATGGACTGACATTGGTTGATCCCCGATAGGATGTGTGGCTTGAAGCAATTTTTGGAAGCATGCCATTCCGGGTTTGTGTTTGCTCTCGTCAACTGGGAAATTACAGATAAAACACGATCTAAGGATCGGAATTTACTTCAACTAACATATTACTTAACTTACATTCCAAAATGTGGTTGGGAATGTAACAAATCGTCAAACCTTGGCCCACTCAATGATGCACTTGAAGCAAAATTGGTGAAGGCAGGTTTCAATTCTCGCCATTCTTGTCCTGGCTCTCGCCCATAAGGGAAAGCTTCGCATTTTTTGTTTCTTGAATGAATTGGATTGGATTTTTGTATGTTTTGTGTACCTAAATTTAAAAAAATAAAAATTCATTGTATTTAACTTCACAGTCTAGTTTAGAGTGATTTTACAAATGATATCAACCACGATGTAAATTGTCAGACTTATTATTAAAAGCATTTAAAATAATACTCTTTTTCGTAAAATATAGTTTTCATTAAAACGTGTCCTTGTATTTCACTTTATAATTTAAAATAATAGTATATAATATTGAATTTAAATTTAAAGCTAATAACCTAGCTCGATACGGTCGTATTACAGTAATCTTTAATTTAATTTCTTTCACTTACAAACAAATATTTCGAAAAGATAGTGAGTGATATTTATATGTTTGCTGAATCTGCTCTCCAGGGAAGGCATAACATCATATCGGGATTTCTCTTTACTTTACTTTGATTTATTTCTCACGGCAAATATTGACTTGGCTTTTTCCTTGGCAATGTTGTTGTGTACCTCCTATACCGCATCTTGAGAACAAGAAAATTAGCTTGGTGCACGACAGTGGAGGTTTCGGGAACAAAGTTATTTTACTAAAAATAAGGTCCACTTGTAGGAAATTTGTGAATTCTTAATTTTATCCTGAAATATTGTTATTTTTTATAGACTAATTTAAAAAAATAGCTTTTTTTATTATATTATGCATTTAATTTAATTAAATTTTTTATTATTTTTACTTGAGAAAAATTGATTTGGTTTCTCATTTGTGTATTTAATATTTTGATATATTTATCTTTTATTACTATCATATACATCAAACTTACATTCACGACAAAACATTAGCTTCGTAAAAGTTTTAATCAAACAATACATTAGTTTGTTTAAATGATTCTTAAATCAAATAGACGATGCAATCGGTTTAATATCTTAATAAATAGTCAACAGTTAATAGTTAGCGTTCATTGCATTAATACTAATAAACATTTTTTATTTATATTAATTACTGCAAGCCTTAAATAAAAGAAAATTAAATAATATGTCATTCATTTGTTTTTAACTTCTTTATAGATTTTTTTAGTAGGATTCGCTAAAATAGTCCGATGAGAGTCGATACATTGTTGCCAAATTTATTCTAAAACACATTTTTATAACGTATTACACATAGTAAACATAACCAAAAATGACAAAATTGCAGGGCGAGAGGGGTGAGAAGGGACAAGATGTTAAATTTTCCATCAGACTATTTTCGTGCATCTTACTATAGTTAAAGCAGGTCACATGTCTTAGAAAAAGTCGACTTGACTCGTCACTGGACTGCCGTGGAAACATGTGTACTACTGACGCCTTTGTCTTTAAGTGTTTTAGTACCGAGCTACTACAAACAATTTATACCATCTGGTTTCAGAAGGCATGAGAAACCATAAACTCCGACATGCTTAGCACGTAAACTTTCTACAGCCCATATTTCTTTCAAAACACCAAGAGGAATAAGCTTCTCCAAACTACTATAGGTTTCTGGTTAATGAAAAAGTGTTACTTAAATATAATGATGTAGTGCCTTAACGTATATTAAACCTGCAATTGCTATTTCAATTCAGTGCTATGCAACCAATTTATAATAAATAGACGTTTGCAAGCAAGAATTAATGATTAAATAAATATTATGATTATATGTTTCTATTATAACAAACAACTTTCCCCTTTCAACCCTTGATAAAAGTTGCAGAATTTTACTACAATTTTTTTTATAAGTACCAATTAAATTATATAAATTGGTTATCCAATCATAAGATATTTATACAGTAAATACACTTTGTTGTCAACTTTTCATTTTTCCTTTTTGATATTAAATGTTTAGTGTTCACTGAAAAAATACAACTAAAAATTCAAAATCAATTACTTTTACTAGATATTTATTTAAATAATTATTTAAAGAT
This sequence comes from Neoaliturus tenellus, assembly GCA_030545055.2. Classification (NCBI taxonomy): domain Eukaryota; kingdom Metazoa; phylum Arthropoda; class Insecta; order Hemiptera; family Cicadellidae; genus Neoaliturus; species Neoaliturus tenellus. The sequence continues at coordinate 65,953,233 of CM061532.1, forward strand.
CACAAAATACAGACAAAATATGTTCACCTGTGAACCCTCCTACCTTCGGCATCTGAAAGTATGACATTACTTAAATGTTTTAACAAAGACTTTATGCATTGGTTTGTAGGTTAAGAAATAGTGGTTTGTAGGTGTTTAAATGGTGTTTATGAAAATTTAAGTAAGTACACAAAAGGAGATGCCAGTAACGTGGTGAGTTTTATTGCAATAATATTTGTGTCTAAAATATCTAACAACTTAGTTTGAGTAAAATAAGTCATTGTTTTCATAACTAAAGAATCCTAAATCAAACCGTAAGCCAAAACTGGGAAAAGTAAATTTTAAGAAGTTTTGGTAAGGTAATTTATGCACATCAAACAATAGTCATATTAGTAATTTGTAATTTATCTTTATAAATGTTTCTAAATTTTTTTTAGAGAGAACAAATTGACCCTCTTTAATTTAATAAATCTACGAACTTAAATCTATAGTTTATAATCTATAACCAATGGACACACGGCGTAATATATTTTAGCATAACAATTTTTTTTTAACAACACATATTCTAGACAGGTATTATTTTATACAAACATTGTTATAATTTAAGAGTAGGGCTTATATTATAAAAACTAACGTAATCTTTTAAAAGCAAATTAAATGGTGATGTTGTGTTTATTCTGTACATAATTCTGGAGCCTGTCTCAATTAGTAATTTAACTCTTAAGCAACCATGATACGCAAGAACAGGTATCAATATATTAACAAGAAAGGGTTTGAACGGTGGGTTGTTAAAAATTGTCATTGGCTTAGATACACACAAAATAAGAAAATAAAAGATGTACGGATTTTATGAATTTTGATATGAACATCGTCAATGATTGACTATGTTTGATCAAACATATTATAAAAAAGAGTAAAATCCTAGAATTCCAATATTTTTAATAATTTACTACATATTTGTCCTTATATTAGTTTCTTGATAATTTAAGCTTATATTCTTTATGATAAATAAATTTGATATTCTCACTGCAATATACATACGCAAAATACATTTCACATCATATTCTAAAATAATAACTAATAAATTTGGTAAAATTTAAGTGATTAATGGTATAATGGTTTAATCCTCATATGCGGGTGTATCACTATCTTCAAAGCAACAGCAAATTATGAGCCAACACTTTGCTTCTCGGCGCTTAACAAGTGTTTGCACTCCGCCACTCGTTAACCTTCCCTACTTCTCCCTCAGGGGCAGTGGGCTTTCCACTGTACGGGTGTTTCTTGGCGACCCCGGGGTACCTGAGCCAAGCTGTGAGACCCTCCTCACAGTTCTTCCCGAGCTAAGGCCATTCTTCTCATCTTTCAGGTCTTAGCTCACCGTCTTTATTCTTTCCTGAGCTAACCTTGCTCACCTTCTTTTTTTTTCGACCCCGAATCAAGGGTGTCTTTCCACCTTCTCTCGACCGGCGCATGCTGGGGGGTCCTGGGAGTGTCCCTGTTGTGTTGCAGGGACTGATGTGTGCCTCGCACTGCCGATGGTCTCCTCCAGTGTGTCGTCAGAAGCCAGCCGCTTCGGACCTTAGTCAGGGAGTGCGGCATGGATGCAGGGATCGGACTCTGCATTGCCACGGTGCGACCCCCAGCACGTCCGGCACCTTGTGTGTATCGGTGCTGGGCAAACGGAGGTTCGGGCCCCAGAGTCCTGGGGTAGGGGTGTCTTATCTCCTACGGGGGGTAGACCTCCGAGGGTGTACCCGCTCTCGGCCGATGAAGGGCCGCCCCTTGCCGCACGATGCGCTGGTGACATGAAAGCATGGATTTTATCAACCGAAACACGAAGAACGTAAAGGAGAATGAGCAAGCCGCTTTTAGGCGAAGCTCTATTGTGCAGAGGTCTCCGACCTCGAAGACTGGGTCGCCGACAGGGGGAATTAAAACCTCCCCCCCACCGGCACCGTTCAAGACGGTAAGTGACGTCGGATCGTCGTCCGAGCCTGAAAAGGAGAAAGTGGATGTCAATCTAGCGATGAAGGTGACCGAGGCAGAAACCTCAAAAGCCAGGCTCGATGGAATACCTCCCAGGAAGAGCCCTCTTCGTGCGGCATTCGAGCTGCAAATGCTTCGGCAGCAGCAGGACGACGCCCACGAGGAGGAAGACTCATGTCTGAAGAAGATGAAAGCTCTTTTGAAGGAGATGGCCAAGGCCCTCTTAATTCAAAAGAACGTAAACAAGGCCATAAAAGAGGGGATTCCGAAACTCGAAGATTCTCTAGACGAAATCGAGGAATGCCGGAAAATCAGGCTAAAGGCAGTGAAACAGGAGCGCGATGTCACGAACCGAGTCATCTCTGCTTCGCCTCAAGCTCATCTGGCTGAGTCCCAGACTCAAGCCAGAAAGCGAAAGAAGAGGCAGAGCGATTCATCATCGGGAAGCCCTGAGCTCGGGGAGTTGGACTTGGCGCCGAGGCCGGTTTTTGTCACTGCATCATCGCAGACATCTCCTGTCCCGGCTGCTCATTCCATCCCGGGCGCTGTCGTTGTTCCAGCGGCTACCCCTGCAGAGGTTCCTGCTCCGGCGGCTAATCCTGCCTTGGCAGAAAACTCTGCCTCGACACCTTTGGGGGGCTGGAAGACGCGCCTGTCTAAGAAAGAAAGGAGGAGGCAGAAGCAAGCGGAGGCAGCTTCGAAAAGTGCGTCGAGGGTGGAGCGGACGCAAGTCTCAAACCCGGTTGGGGAGGCCTCTGGCAAGTCTGTCAGAAAGCCTAAACAACCCAGGCCTAAGAAGCCCAGGAAGGAGGCAATCTTGATTAAGCCCTTAGGGGGGCGATCTTTTGCCGATGTTCTGGGTCAGATTAGATCGCAGGCCAAACCGGAAGAGACCGACACCGTTATCAAGTCTATTCGGCGAACCCAGAACGGGGATGTCCTCCTCGAACTGGGGAAGTCGAGTGACAAGATCGGTTTTGCCGCTTCCCTCAAGACTGCACTTGGGGACAAAGGCTCCATCAAGGCCCTAGAACCGAAGTGTTCGGTCGAGATTCGGGACCTTGATGCCCTCTCCACCGAAGACGAGGTGACCCGTGCGATCCAGGTGGCACTCCCGGAGATACCGGCTGATGGAGTGAGGGTATGGCTGACAAAGCCTAACCGAAGTCAACTCCGGATGGCTGTTGCTGAGATGGGCGAAAAGCACGCCAATAAGCTGCTTAGCCTTCAGCACCTCAGAGTCGGTTGGGTCAGTTGCAGGCTCAAACGGAGGGTGGTAGTTTCGAGATGCTTTCGTTGCCTCGGTTTCGGCCACTCCTCCCGAAACTGTAAAGGGCCCGACAGGAGTGCCAACTGCTTCCAGTGTGGAAGCCAGGGCCACAAACGCAAGGAATGTTCTTCGAGCCCCTCCTGCTTCCTCTGCAAGGATTCAGGCTCCAGTGCCCTCGGTCACTTACCCGGGTCTGGTCAGTGCGGTGCCTTCAGAACTGCACTTGAACAGGCAAAAGGCAGCGGCCGGTAATTCGCATCCTCCAGGCCAATCTTCATAGATCCTGGGGAGCTGATAACCTTCTAGATCAGCTCGCCCGAGAACTTGGTGCTGACGCGCTCCTTATCAGCGAACAGTATCGGGACAGAGACCCAAACACTTGGATCTCCGACAGCCTCGGTACTGCTGCACTTTGGGCGCGTAATACGCGGGATGTCTTGGTGCGGAGTCATGGTCGCGGCCGAGGATTTGCCTGGGTTAGGTGTAGGGACGTGACAATCTTCAGTTGCTACCTCACCCCCAACGAGGCTGTCCAGGACTTCCGCGACAAGATAGATAGCCTAGAGGAGTGCGTTCTTTGCACCACCGGGCATGTCGTCGTTGGTGGCGATTTCAACGCCAGGGCCGTCGAGTGGGGAATGCCCTCTACCAGCTCCCGGGGGAAATACATCCTGGATTTCATCGCCAGGGCCGGTCTTGTCGTCCTCAACCAGGGCGACACACCTACTTTTCGGCGCCCCGGGCAGAGAGGCACGATCCCTGACGTCACCTTTGCGTCTGAGTCGCTCCTTCCGAGGATCTCTGGCTGGAGGGTTGTGGAGGACTACACGGGTAGCGACCACCAATACATCGTGTTTGATCTGCATGATCAGGAAAATCGTCGAGTTTCCGCATCTCGGGAAGGGCCACGCCGGTGGAACACCAACAAACTGGACGTGGTTAAGTTCACCGAAGTCATCTCTCGGGGAGCGCAGGGGAATCCTGGTGAGGCTGGGGCCGAGGCACTAGTAACATCCACGATGGAACTGATCGTCTCGGCCTGCGACCAGTCTATGCCGCGAAGGAAACCCCGACGCGACAAACAACCCGTTTACTGGTGGACTGAAGAGATTGCGGAACTCAGAAGAACATGTTTAAGAACTAGACGAGCCGCCACTAGAGCGAGAATTCCCGCAGACAGAGTTCGTAAGTCGGAGGCCTATAAAGCTGCGAGAAAATCTCTCCGCCAGGCGATCAACAGGAGCAAGGCGAATAGCTGGAGGAGACTTCGTGACGACGTTGACTCCGACCCGTGGGGCCTGGGTTACAAACTTGTAACGCAGAAACTCGGCGCCCGCTCTCCACCTTCCATCATGGAGGGCGCCACCATGGGGAGGATCGTCGCTGCGTTGTTTCCTGAACATCCTCAGCGACCGCCGGTTGACTTCAGACGGGTAGAGGACGTTCCACTCTTCACTTTCGAGGAGCTGGAAACCTCCGTTCTCTCCCTGAAGAACAACAAGGCTCCTGGCCCGGACGGGATTCCCAGTGAGGCTTTAAAAAAAGTATTTTCAATCAACACTGACTTGTTGTTGAGAATGTACAATGCCTGTTTGGTAGAAGGGGTGTTTCCGGCTCCCTGGAAAACAGCCAGGCTTGTACTGATCAGCAAGGGCAAAGGTGATCCCGAGCTGCCGTCGTCCCACAGGCCTCTCTGCATGTTGGACACGGCTGGGAAGCTGTTCGAGAAGCTGATCCGTTCCCGCCTGACTTCTGCCGTGGAAGCTGCCGGGGACTTATGCCCCCGTCAGTACGGCTTCAGAAAGGGACGGTCAACGATCGACGCTGTCACCGAAGTTCAGAGAGCTGTGGAGAGAGCCGAGAGCCACAACCATTTCTCCCGCCGAGTAGTGCTTCTTGTTACGCTTGATGTCAAGAATGCCTTCAACTCGGCAAGGTGGGTCGATATGTTGGATGCGCTTCGCAACACCTTTCGTATTCCTGCATACCTGTTGCGGCTCATCGAGGATTATCTACGCTCTCGAAGCCTGATTTATGACACGAGGGACGGAACACGGACGATGGAAGTCACTTCTGGTGCCGCACAAGGTTCAATACTCGGCCCGGATCTCTGGAACGTTGCCTATGACAGCCTCCTGAGGTCCGAGATGCCTGAGGAAACCACTTTGGTTGGGTACGCCGATGACGTTGCAGCTCTCATTGCTGCACGCAACGTTGAGCTGGCCCAACTGAAGTTGAACCGAGTTATGCGGGTGGTCAACAACTGGATGTCCGATCACGGTCTCTCGCTTGCTCTCAGTAAGACGGAGATTGTGATCCTCACGAAGAAGAGGATCGACACCGTCGTCCCACTCCGAGTGGGAAGGGAGGTGGTCACATCAACTCGTGCCGCCAAATACCTCGGGGTTATGGTGGACACCAAGTTAAGCTGGAGGGATCAGATCTTTCGTACGGCGGACAAGGCCGCTAAGGTAGTCACTTACCTTAGTAGGCTGATGGCCAATGTCGGGGGTCCCCGATCCAGCAGAAGACGTCTGTTGATGTCCGCGGTCCAGTCCGTGCTCCTTTACGGGGCAGAGGTGTGGGCAGGCGCTCTAGATAAGGAGTGCTACAGGTTGCGACTCGCCCGGGTTCAGCGTCAAGCTGCGCTCCGGGTGTGTTCCGCCTACCGGACAGTGTCCGAGCCTGCCGTCCTGGTGGTCGCCGGAGTCATCCCGGTCAAGCTCTTGGCAGGGGAGAGGAAAGCGATTTACCAGAGACAAGGCGAGATCGGCAAGGACACGGCAAGAACAGAAGAGCGCTCCCGAACCTTCCAGCAGTGGCAACACAGCTGGGAGCACGACACCCGAGGACGATGGACTGCGCGACTCATCGAGCAGGTCCAACCATGGGTGGAAAGGCGGCATGGCGAGGTGGACTACTACCTCACGCAGTTCCTGACAGGTCACGGCTACTTCAAGTCGTACCTGAACCGGATGGGCAAGACCGGTTCACCGGATTGCATCTACTGCCCGGGCGTTCCCGATGACGCGGAACACACCTTCTTCCGCTGTTCGCGTTGGGAAAGGCCCCGCCTGGAGGCCACAAGAAAACTCGGTGTTTTTTCGGTGGACACGGTCTGCCAAAAGATTATGGAGGATGAGGGCAACTGGGATTGTTTGTCACAGTTCGTCCGGGGTATCCTCCTGGAAAAGAAAACCGATTTGGACCACGAAGTGGCCCAGATCCCTTGACCGAACAGCTGGATAAGGAGCGAGCCCCATGGGCGTAAGCCAAATTTAGGCCTAGCCTGACGTAATGTGATAAACAATTCCAGGTTAGAATCCTAAAGAGTAGAGGAGGTTTTTTAGTGGGTAAACCCGTTTTTTAGGGGAGTCCCACACTACAGGCTGGCCACCTGTGTGCGTAATGCATTTTCCCTGCCTCTCCCTCAAAAAAAAAAAAAAAAAAAAAAAAAAAAAAAAAAAAAAAACCTTCCCTACTTCATGGCATAACCACAGCCCCCTCCCCCCTCCCCCACCACAGGAACGTTGAAAACCATCAAACAACTATGGTAGCAAGGTATGTTTAGAAGAGTAAAGTGGACATGTTCTTGATTAACATGTTCTACTTATGTTTGTTCCATTTGTAATAAATAAATAATTATACAAATTCCTTCAGGCAGTTAGAAACAATTGCCGTATTGCCGGTAAATCACTTAGTTTTTTCTTATTTCTTCTTTGGATATAAAACGTTCCAAATCTCACTGAGAAGGGATTCCAGAAATCGAACACATAATGATCTCTTAAAACCGGTTTCCATCACAGTAACCATTACAATGCTTACAGATATTTAATAAGGTTACAAAATGACATGGGAAATCATATTTTACATTCTTAAGTTGGCCACCATATCGGAAATTTTTTGGATAAAATCGTAATTTCGAAGATTACCATAATAAGCACATAAGAATTAATTCATGGTAGTTGCTATTTATCTTTTTCCAATGCCTTTATAGTTTTATTATAAAACATTTGGCACACTTGTACCAACTACCCTGTATATCTACAATAAACATATATTGTATATGGTACACGTAAAATCAATACATACAATGTTCAGCCCAATATTTTCAGCCAATATTTTTAGCCCACTGAAGATGTCTTGGAAATCTTAATTTAATGTAAGCAAACGTTGCATTTGTATGCACACCAAATTAAAGACCTTTATTGTTAGGAAAGTTTGGATATTTTATGGAACCTTGACTGTTCTGTTGGATTTAGACAAAGATTTAAACAAGGTGCAAAGATAACAAAATATTGAAATATTTGTCTCTCCTAATCAGCGGGCCGAGCAAGAGGTTCGGTCGGTTTGGTTTACTTACACAGTTATTTTAGTGTGAAATAAAATTTATTTTTTTCCTTCAGAAATAAAAAAGCCACTTTTACCAAACTCGGATTTTAAAATACGTGTAAATGCTATTTTTTCAAGCCATAAAAAGTTAGCTATAGTTAATAAAGGTTAATATTTTTTAAACAATTTGGTTACTTTTTCAGATTTTTCACAACTGAAGATATAAAATCCCGATATTAAATTTACAGTGCATTAAAACGGTGTAAAGAGTAAAACATAATATGAAACAAAAGGAAAAAAAACAACTTCACTCTTTAAGGCGTTATAATAAATAATGAAAATTGTTTATCATGCGAATAATTTTAAAAATGTAGTTTGCATATTTTATGATTATATTCAAACATATAAAATTTTACAGAATTATTTTCATATATGGGTAGGATACATAACAGTGTTATTTGTTGAGCAATAACAATAGGAGTAATCGCTAACATAGACTGGGTATACAGTCTGAAACCTTTTTCGGGCAATATTACTAAAAACCACCAGAAGCTACGAGTATTAGCCTATTCATTCATATTTGTCACTGCGATTTCATTACTCGTTAGGTTTTCTTTTAACAAAGAATGTAAAAGAAAATTGTTCTACTGCGATGTAAAAGTTGTTTATATATGTTTATTTATACATTTATTAAAGACATTAATATTGAACAATATCAAATTTTTTAATGAGAGTTTTTTAGTACCCAATTTCTGTTTCTTATATTGAATTCTGTACTATTTTTTCTGTCTTGTTTCTAATAAATATTATTAGGTTAATGCTACAACATTTAGGCCACCATTAATTGGTTAGGGGACAAGGACTCTACTGTTGATGTGTATTGCGTGGTCTATGTCATGGCGTTTAGTAAAAAATATTTTTTATAAACATATCTGGCATGTTTCTTACAAACCACCAAGAGCACGAGAGCTAAATTAAAAAAAGGTTTTGTCACTAAATTGTTTTTATGAAAACATGTTTATTCTATTGAAGATTCGCTAAGAACGAAGGTGTGTTGATTAACTGTTGTTAAACTTAAGTATTTTTTTGCATTGCAACACTATTGTCCCTCATATTTTAAAACATATACTCCATAAAGTGATCCTTTATAAACTATGACAAGACTTTTACGACGAAATACTATCATATATTAAAATGTTAAATATCCCAAAGCAAATACCTCTCACCAAATAAAATACACTGTTAAACTAATCTTTACGAATAAAAATCTTTGGCAGTATAAAGCAAGTCCCTTTACAGTGCAGAACCGACTCTGGCGGCTTACGGCTGGTTAAGTAGCTTTCAAACCAACTCAACATGGCGCGCGGACGCTACGGGTATTCAGCTTCCTCTAGAGGATGCGATCGTCAACCTTATCGATGCTTTGGTAAAGTTAATGTAAGCTGAATCCTCTGAACCCATCTGAAACCTACCCCCTTTGGAATACGCCAAGTAATTTGAGCAACGTTAGTAAATTCAACCTGAACATGATGAAAGCTTTAATCTGTAATGATTTTTTGATGAACGGAAACCAGAATTTAATTAGTTTTCATTTCTACATGCAATGACAATAATTTTGTAGAACTAAAATGTGACATAAATATTAATACACTTAAAATAAGAAAGCCTTTTGTAGGAAGCTTTTATAGACAGACATCCTATGAAAATATACACTTCATTTAATTTTTATAACCTTTTTACCTGATTTACATATTTCACTAATTAATTATACTATTAAATATTATACAAATATTTTTTTTCAAAATTGTTCAACTTACAATTTTAGGAATAGGCAATTTAGAGTAAATAACAACCATTTTAATTGTAGACTGAAGTCTAGTATAATTATTCAGTGGTGAAAAACTGTAAGTTAATTTTAACTTGAAAGTGAAAGCGTTGTTGAAAACTTAGTTGAAACACTCTGAGAGTTGCTAAGAGCTTCTTGATGCTATTCATCATAAGTACCCCAGAATGATGTAAAGCAATATGACAACGCTTAACACGAAATCGTTTTAGCGGGTGCTTCAACTAATTCATTCAGTATCACACTCTTTAAATAGCTATCATCGTCCGTACTTTCCTAGAAAGCTGTAGTCTTTCATGAATTAGTGATCAGACGAAAACACCACAGTTTAGCCTTCACCCAGTCCTACGCAAGATTAAATAATCTATTATGATGTTATTTATTATATTACTATAACTTAAGTAAAGTACTATTACATTGTTGATTTTGGTCAAACAAGGAGTTTGAGAGATTGCGGGACATCATCAATCCATTCTTCAACCTCAATATGATATACGAGGAATATATAGGTTGATAAAAAAGAATATATAAAACACTTTATTCTCAGAAACTTTAAACAAATTTATGTTACGCTGATTAATATTCTCCATAAACAATTTATGCATGTATTGAAAAACGGATTGAAGAAATATAACACAATCTTACTGATAAAATTGTTTTGACAAGACCTCATTGGCATTTATTACCAACGTTAAAAGGAACAAAAATTATTTTTATATGTAACTGCAACAAACAAAAACTTTATTGTTTTAATTCAATAAACTTGAAAAACGTTATGAATTATAAGCCTTTATTGATATCAAATTCTTATGAAAAAAACATAAATATAAAGAATTCAAACGAAAAGATTGCAAATAAACAATAGCTGTTTTTATAATTAATATTCACATATATGACATCTCCTCCACACCTATTTAACAGTTTACGGTCCCTGTTTGATTTGGTTAATGTGTCTCTTAACACATTAAAACATAAACCACGTTAACCATGACAGCTTCCACTTCCACAATGTGTAAAATTCTTCCAATTTGATTCTTAACACCCTTTCCCCAACAAAGAAACTACGATCATTGTATACAGGGTGAGTTTTTAATGTCCCCCCCCCCCTAATTTTTTCCGCATTTCTTAAGATATTGACTCCAAACTACCACCAAACATCATTGATTAATTTATACTATTTTTTGGTATGGTTCACTTTTTTGTCCGCCATCTTGGATCCGCCATATTGGACTGAACTTAATTTTTTCAAATGTAAGGGTAGGGTTGTGACCCATCATTTCAAAGTGATTTTTTGCGTAGAACAAGACGCCGCAATCCGTTTTTGATTATCTGTTTTCGTTCCCGAGATATTACAGTTTTTTTAAACTAAAATTCAAAATAAGAAAATTCAAAAATCTTTGGTTTTATCCAATTTTTTTCCCAAATAATATCGACTTTTCATCACCAGATATCCCATAATTTAAAAGTACTTCATTTTTATGTGACTTAAATTTTTGGCCGCCATCTTGGATCCGCCATCTTGGAATGAAATTAAAATTTTTTAATGTGAAGGTAGGGTTGTGACCCATCATTTTAAAGTATTTTTTTGCGTTTAGTACGTTGCCGCAATCCGTTTTTCATTATCTCTTCTCGTTCTAAAAATATTAGGGTTTTTTGTACAAATATTGATTTTTTTTTTACAAAATCGCTAATATTTTTAGAACGAAAACATATAATGAAAAACTGATTGCGGCAACGTACTAAACGCAAAAAAATACTTTAAAATGATGGGTCACAACCCTACCTTTACATTAAAAAATTTTAATTTCATTCCAAGATGGCGGATCCAAGATGGCGGCCAGTAGTGTGAAATTGGGGATGCTGGGCCAGTTCAAGGTCACCTGAGGGATGACGTCATCGAGGTCAATGACCTCACCGATGACGTCATCGATGACGTCATCGATGACGCAATCGATGACATCATCACCAATGACGTCATTTCAATGACGTCACACCCACGACGTCACAGAAATGACGTGCTGATGACGTCATCACCCCTTACGTCATCAAAATGACGTCACCGATGCCACTAAGGTCAAGGTCACGCCGAAACTTAAATTTTTTTTGGCACTTTTGCCGTTCCTCGCACTACGCTCCGAGTTTCAGTCTGAGTCCTCGTGACCTTGACCACTTGGAGCGAATTTTCGACGAGAAACGGCAAAAGTGCCAAGTTAAACCTGAGTTTCTGACATGACTCTGCCTAAATGGGCAATCGGTAATCCCTCAGGTGACCTTGAACTAGCACAACACCCCCAATTTCATATTACTGTGACCTTGAAAACCTAACAACGGAACGCCGACACCGATGCGCACCCCACGACAACCACCGAGTGACTGACTGTCAGGCTCTGTGTACTCTAGGTATATGGGGAAGTGGAGGGGGAAATCTCAAGGTCATCCAAATGGAGTTTTAAAAAAGTTGAAGAGTAGAAAGACTACTCTTGTGCTTCCTGGGCGACTTCATCAATTTCTAACGGATCTGTAAACCAATCCGATCTGTAGCGGCAGGAGTCCAGAAAACAGGTGCACCACCCATCAGGTTGTCCGTAGCACTTCCGACAATTGGTAAGATTGGAGAAGTGAAACTTAATACACCGCTGCGGACAACAAGTATAAAAGAATTTGGATTTGTAGATTTTGAAAGTTTGTAGTACCGGTGGTGGCAGCTGTTGGTTCTTGCATCTACACCTGCAACATCCGAAGCATTCACATTGCCGGCAGGCCAGCCCATCCACTTGCCACTTTGGTAAGAGGAAACACTTATCCTCACAGCAATAGGTTGTCCCCGTCTCTTCCTCCCAACGCTTCTTTGCACAATATGTGACGCCTTGTATCTCCAAACACCTATGCTCGCAACATGAGATGCGCTTACTTTCCATACTTGATGCTGCTTTGACGAGGGAGCACGATGAAGTGATGCTGTGGTCAGTGGGAATGGGGTTTATATAAACTAAGGTGAGTGGAGGGGGAAAGGTCAAGGTCATCCAAATGGAGTTTTAAAAAAAGAAAAGAGTAGAAAGACTACTCTTGTGTATCTATAGCGATTTCATTGATAGTGAGTGCTTCTGTATGCCAAGTTGATCTGTACTGACAGGCTCCTAAATAATGTTTGCAAAAACCTGCAAAATGATTGTTGCACAATTTGCAGCCAGTTAGCTGTTTTAGTGTGAATTCAATGCAATGTTCAGGGCAACAAGTGTACTTATGCCCTCTCATCTGGTACACATGGAATGTCTTCAACTCTGGTTTCGGCTTCTTCCAAGACTTGCACTTACACATGCATTGACCAAAAGCTTCACATTTTCTACACGCCAGGCCATCCGCAACATCAATGTCATTTGGCCATGAAAAACATTTCCGTTCGCAACAGTAGTTGAGTTGACTCTCCATGTTGCTGTGGTGAAGGTGCGCGATGAAATGATGCTGCAGTCATTGAGAGTGCACCTTAAATAAACACAGTGGAGGGGGAAAGGTCAAGGCCATCCAAACGGAGTTTTAAAAAAGATAACTAGTCGTCCTCCTCCTCCTCGTCCGTTGTACTTGGAGAGCTGTCAGACGAAGAGCCCCGTGCAGGTGCTCCCCAGATGAAAAACAAATCAATTTTAAAACGAAGACCAGGATCTTGCATCATCAATTCCTTTAATTTGTCACATACTAAGTCGACCTTGTGTAAGGTGTCAACAACAAGCTTCCAATTTGTTGGCTCAATATAACTTGTAGTAGAGTCTGCCTCGCTGATAACCACATCCTCCGGCCGTATTGGAGTGTAAAGATGTGTAAAGTTCTTCGGCTGTAGGTGAGGCTCAGGCTGGCTGGAAGTGGAAGGTTGAGTGTGGACCCCTGTCGCATCGAAATCCATAGTCATTCTACATTCAATGTTGGGGTTTTCGTTTAATACATACACCAATTTCTCATGCAACATATCCACTTCTGCCGAGTCTTGCAGATGAACATTCCAGGAAAATGGCCATTCTTCATCCGTGATGGAGTCAACTCGAGAAAGAGTGCTGTCCGCCATGATAGCTAAGCAAGGAATGATGTGAGCTACAGACTGTGGTAACAGTATTGAAAAGTAGAGGGGGTAAACCAAAAGTATGTGGAGGGGGTATTTTCAAGGTCATTTAATTTGGGTTTTAAAAAAAAGGAAATAGTGGAGGGGGAATTCTCAAGGTCATCCAATTTGGGTTTAAAAAAAAAGGAATGAAGGTTACTCCTCTTCAGCCTCGTTGTCCCCCACATCCTCATTAGCCTCATCTTCATCGACGTCAGACTCGCCGTAAGGGTAGATCGGGGACATGGGCGAATATTGTGGAGATTGTTGACCGTTGTTATCGTCCCCTTGCATTCTAACTTGGGACCAATCATAATTTAAATTCATTTGTATTATGATCCCAGGGTTGTCCCGCAGTATTTCCTTCATCCGTTCACAAATCGTTTCCAAATAGTGTACACTATCGATCGACAGTGTCCAACCCGTACTTGTACCAACATCAGTAGTGGAGTCAGCTTGGCTGATGGTGTTGTTGTCTGCCATGGTTGCTTGTCGGACAAGGAATGACGGTTGATGTGATGCTCATGCAGGAACATGGTGAAGTGGTGGGGGGTGTGGTGGAGTAGTGGGGGAATTTTCAAGGTCATCCAAACGGAGTTTTAAAAAAAAGGAAAACCTACAAAGTAACATTGAAACTTTCCAATTGATGGTGGCGAGCGTTTTCTTCTGCAACCTTGCCGACACATGTGACTATGCCATACAGTATGAAAAGTACAACCATAATAAGGCCGAACAATAAAAGATAGCCGTTGACTATCATGATATTTTCTGAGTGTATCTGCTTTCTTCGTATCGCCCTCTCCTGCATCCTCTTCTCCAACTCGTGGACGAAGTCACAGCAAACGTGAGGACATGTTTTATCCGTTGGTAGGTTTGCCATTGTTGATGTTGTCGGTTTGGCTGTTGAAGATGGAATGAGGTTTCCAATTGTGATGTGCCATGTACATCAATAGTCAAGTGGTGGGGGTAGCAAAGCAGTGGAGGGGGAAGTTTCAAGGTCATCCAAATTGTGTTTTAAAAAAACCTATCTTGTTACTGAGCTCATATGTCAGTAACAAGATAGGTGTTTTTGCTCTTTTACTGTTGTATTATTTATAGTTTAATATTTACTCCATGTAAATGATATCAAGTAGGCCGGTGACGGCAGTCCTTTGAGATTGGTAAACCCCTCTAGGAGGATCTCTCTTTCTAAGAATGATGTCGTACAAGTAAGATCACATTGTGGAGTACATAATTTATGTTTAATAAATTCAAGTATCTAAAGCAAGTGTTTTATTTAAAAGCCACAAGTAAAACATGGCGCAGTAATTTACGTATAAATGTGGCAAAGATATTTTAATAATGTGATAATATCAAGTGATAAAGGTAAGATTAACCTGGCTAGGGCTGTAACTGCAGAAGCACATTGTCAAGATGGAACGTTCAATTAATATACCGTCTCCTTTGAGCCTAAATGGCAATTTGTCTGAGAACTTTCGTAAATTCAAGCAGAATTTTTTAATTTACCTAAAAGCTGCAGGCTTAGATAAAAAGTCTGACGAAGTAAAAACTGCAATTTTGCTTAACATAATAGGAGAAGATGCCGTTGAGCTATTTAACACATTTGACTTGTCTGAAAGTGAAGCCAAAGACTTTGAAGAGGTTCTTGGTGCTTTTGAAAAGTACACTAATCCTAAGAAAAATATAGTAATTGAACGTTTCAAGTTTAACAGTAGAAATCAAGATCCCTCAGAACCATTTGACAGTTTTGTAACTGACTTGAAAAAATTAATAAAATCTTGTGAGTATGAAACTCAACAGGATAAAGTGCTAAGGGACAGGATAGTTCTTGGTATAAGTGACAAAACTTTACAAGAAAGACTTTTGAGATTTCCGGATTTGTGTCTTGAAAAAACACTAGAGTATTGTCGTGCAGCTGAGACGGGTAAGAAGCAAGCGGAGACCGTTCAAAAGGCTAATAGTAGTAAAGAGGTGCATGGTATTCAGAATATGAGTAGGCCTAATACTTCCAACAAGTCGGTGAGTAAATCTAAAAATTTCAATCTCAAGAAGAACTTTAATACTGGTAAGCCTAATTACGGTAAGAGACAGTGGTGTAAATTTAAGCCTAATGATTCTAACGACTCAGGCCTAGTGTATCTATGTAAGAAATGTAATACTAAACATAACAAGTCGAACTGTCCAGCATTTGGTCGTAAGTGTAATACATGTGGTAAGACCAATCATTTTTCAGTAGGCTGTTTTTACCGTAATAAAAATTCAAAAGTAGGCCTAGTAAGAAGTGAAGAAAGTGAGACTTTAATGATCGATACACTGTCTGTATCTCAAGTAAATTCATCTGTGTCAAATTCAACCAGTATGAGTAAGCCTATAACTAATGTAGGCTCCAAGGAATGGCTTTATCCAGTCTACATTGAAGGTAAGCTGATTCATCTGAAAATTGACACGGGCTCCGAGGTAAACATACTGCCACTGCAAGTCTTCCGCATGGTCAATCAACAGTTTAAAATGCATCCTACAAACATCATTCTCGAAGCCTATGGTGGTTCGAAAATTAAGCCAATTGGTATTGTAAACCTTAAGTGTAATCTAAGTAACAATTGTAATGAGTTAGATGTAGGTAATCATTTTCTGACATTTGTTATAGTTAACCCAAAAAACTACAATGATAGATTGAAACCTATCTTGGGGTTAAATGCTAGTGTCTTGCTAGGTATTGTCCGAAATGTCCAGTCAATTAAACCCGAACCTGCTTCAGCTCCTGCTGATAAAAAAGAGTTCTTTGAAAGTAACAAACATGTTTTTGAAGGTGTTGGTAAATTCAAGGGAGCCAAATGTACCTTAAGAGTAAAAGAAAATGTTGTACCTGTTATTGAAGCTCCTCGTAGGATCCCTTTGTCAGTTAAGAATAGGCTTAAATTAAAACTTGATCAGTTAGAAAAGGAGCAAATTATAAGTAAAGTTGACCAACCAGAAAACTGGGTTAGTAACTTAGTAGTAATTGAAAAATCTAATGGCTCTTTAAGAATTTGTTTAGATCCTAAACATCTTAATAAGGCAATTAAAAGAGATCCATTTTTGATTCCCACTATGGAGGATATGAGGTCTAAGCTGAGCAACAAAGGTATATTTAGTGTCTTAGATCTTAAAGAGGGTTTTTATCACATAGAACTTGATGAAATCTCGAGTAGTTATTGTACTTTTAATACTCCTTTTGGATTGTATAAATTTTTGAGACTTCCTTTTGGTTTGGTCAATGCAGCAGAGGTGTTTCAAAAGGTAAACCAAGCTAATTTTGGGAATATTCCTAATGTAATTGTGTACATTGACGACTTGTTAATCGCCGCTGAAAATGAATCTGAACATGACCTAACAATGAGAAAAGTTCTAGAACGGGCTAAGGAATTAAACATTAAGTTTAACTGTGACAAACTGCAGTACAAGGTAAAAGAAGTTAAGTTTTTTGGTCATATTTTTTCCAATAATGTGGTAAAACCAGATCCTGATCGTGTCAAAGCTCTTCTGTCACTAAAAAATGCAACTTGTAAAAAGGAGCTTCAGCGACTTTTGGGTATGTTTAACTATTTGAGAAAATTTGTTCCGAACATGGCTGAAATAACTGCCCCGTTAAGAGAGTTGCTAAAAAATAAAAATGAATTTTTGTGGGTCGATGCTCACTCGAGAGTCCTAAACAAACTTAAATCAATGGTCGCTGAAGCACCTGTGTTGTCCAATTTTGATGAGACTAAAATGTTAAGTATACAATGTGACAGTTCTAAGGATGGTATTGGGTGTTGCATTATGGTTGATGGCCAACCAATGGCTTTTGCCTCTAGGAGTTTAACTGAAAACGAGCAAAGCTTTTCTCAAATAGAAAAAGAGTTTCTTAGTATTGTGTACTCGGTAACTAAATTCCATTACTATGTATATGGTAGGAAGGTAAAAATTCAAACTGACTGTAAACCCTTGATCTCTATCATGAATAAACATGTATCTGATGTAGTCTCACCCAGAATCCAAAGAATGAAGGTAAGATTGTTAAAGTATGACATAGATTTAGAATATCTTCCTGGGAAGTACATGTACATAGCTGATTTGTTGAGTCGATCCTATTTGCCTAATAGTCAGGATGATTTTGACGGCAAATTTATTAATGAACTTGTCCATTGTGTAGGTGCCTATAATCATGTATCTATTTCTGATGCTAAGAAGGAGTTGATAAAAATTGAGACAAATGGTGATATCACTCTAAGTAAAGTTGTAAGTTTGGTTAAAAATGGATGGCCTAAAACTAAAAATGAGTTAGATGATTTGGTAAAACCTTATTTTAATTTAAGAAATGACATCAATGTTGAGCAAGGTTTGTTGTTTTTTAAGGACAGGGTAATAATTCCAGTCTCATTAAGGAAACAAATGTTAAATATTTTACATGAAGGTCATTTTGGAATGGAAAAGATAAAAAATAGGGCTCGTCAAGTTATTTTCTGGCCTGGTATTTTAAATGAAATTGAAAATATTGTCGCTCAGTGCTCTATTTGTGAATATCGACCTAATAATGTCAAAGAACCTATGTTGTCTCATGAAATCCCTGATTTACCTTTTGAAAAGGTAGCATTAGATATTTTGGACTTTGATGGTCAAAGCTATTTAGTACTTGTTGATTATTTATCAAAGTGGATTGAGTTAGTAGAACTGCGTTCTAAACAAGCAGATGAAGTAATTTGTAAGCTAAAAAGTATTTTTGCAACACATGGTATTCCTAAGTATATAGTAGCGGATAATATGCCTTTCAATTCAGTAGCTTGTAACAACTTTGCCAAACAATGGAACTTTCAATTTATATTTAGTAGTCCTTTGTATCCTAAGTCTAATGGACTTGCTGAAAGAGCTGTTCAAACTTGTAAAAATATTTTAAAGAAATGTAAAGATGATAAAAAGGATTTTGAATTAGGCCTAATGGATTATAGGAATCTGCCATTGTATAATTTAGGACTAAGCCCTTCTCAGATCTTATTTTCTAGAAGGATGAGGACTAGGCTTCCTATTCATGATAAACTGTTCAAGCCACAAACTTGTACTGATGTTAAAGAAAAATTGTGTAAGTTGCAGCAGAGAACCAAATGTCATTATGATAAGACTAGTAAGGTAAGAGGTCCTTTCTCTGAAAATGAAAAGGTTCTAATTAGGCAAGGTAAAATATGGGAACCTGCTGTTGTAATTAAACATGATAAAAATCCTAGATCCTACTTGGTACAAAATAAATTTGGAAATGTAGTTAGGAGAAACTCTTATCATCTTAGAAAGTGTAAGACACCAATGAGGCCTAACTTTTCGGTAGAATTTGATGAATTTGATTGTACACGGAGTAGAAGTAGATGGAACTCTAGTAGGCAGGATGAACCTACCCCTAGAGTATCCAGTTCGTCGTCTAGTAGTCCTAGGAGACAGGATGAACCTGTAGCTAGTCCTACTAGAGTGACAACTCGATCTGGTAGAATTGTACGACCGAGACAGATTTTAGATTTATAATATGTATGTATTTCCAATTTGCATTATCAATGATGTAATCTATAGAGGTATTATTTTGTTATTAATTTTGTAAAAAAGAGAAAAATTTTATTTTGATATGTTAGGTTAAGAGTGATAGCTTTTCTTCAAAGTAACAATGATTCTATTTTATTATATAAATCATGTATTGTGCCTTTTACAAATGTTAAGGATTATTTAAATTTTTAATATTTTTACTTTAGTAAAGAA
Organism: Neoaliturus tenellus; assembly: GCA_030545055.2. Taxonomy (NCBI): domain Eukaryota; kingdom Metazoa; phylum Arthropoda; class Insecta; order Hemiptera; family Cicadellidae; genus Neoaliturus; species Neoaliturus tenellus. Next base: position 65,972,490 of record CM061532.1, read on the forward strand.
TCCCTAAAAGGAGGGGAATGTTGTATTATTTATAGTTTAATATTTACTCCATGTAAATGATATCAAGTAGGCCGGTGACGGCAGTCCTTTGAGATTGGTAAACCCCTCTAGGAGGATCTCTCTTTCTAAGAATGATGTCGTACAAGTAAGATCACATTGTGGAGTACATAATTTATGTTTAATAAATTCAAGTATCTAAAGCAAGTGTTTTATTTAAAAGCCACAAGTAAAACATTTACTTCTTTAATATAATGAAAAAATATACATATTCTATTATTGTAAGAACAAGGAAGACAACTGCTAGTCAGCTGAAGTAGTCCAAGTTGTCTGGCTCGGTCTTCATCGACGCCGGTGAGGAAGCCGTGGAGGAGTGTCCAGGCTCTTCTTTTGACTGCCGGGTGTTCCGTATGTTGCAAGCGTAAACTTGCACGTTTATACGGTAGCCTCGTGCCACCATGAGCTGCAACTCCTTGTACAAGTCGTTTAGCTCCTGCTGAGTCTTGATGCTCACCTCCTCGTAACTTGCGCAACTGACGTTCAGAGACATCCTGATGTTGCTAGGTCGGCTGCTGGAGTAGAAATGAAGCCGAGGCACAGCGTTTAGAGGTACATGAAAAAGTGGTGGGGGTAATGGTGGTGGGGGTATGGAAGATCCAATTAAACACTTCTAAACTTTTTCCATTGATACAGTGGGATGGAACAAATAGCACAGGTGTCCTTGTAGTTTTCAAATCTAAACATCGGTGATAGAAATCCGAACTGTTTTCTACCACCTTCCTGTACGAACCGTCGAAGGTCTCTGACGGCAGCATTGCCACAAGGCCTACAAAACTTTTCCCCGTCTTGGAACCTATACCAGGAGTATCCCGAATACCCTCTATTATCTTTCTTGTACTCTTCAATATCCTGTTTTACTGTTATAGGGATATTATCTCGTAAAGCCGTCTGGAATAAAGATGCGTCAGTTATAACTCGTTGTAAGCAAAGCTCGTACAAGGTGCTCATCGTTTGCTAGTTGGCAACAGACTGACCGTTTTTCGCATCCAAGCAGGTTGAATCCTAGTGCGGTATTGGGGGTAATTACGGTAGTGGGGGTAGTTGTGAAATGCAAAGGTCAAAGGTCAAGGTCACCCGCGAAGTTTAAAAAAAAATGCAACATATCAATACGTGAAGTTTGTCACATATTGATATGTTGCATTTTTTTGTTTTTTTATTTTTTTTGTCTTTTATGATTCGTTTATTTATAAAACATTACAACAACAACATATGTACAACATTAAAACTTAAATCTAACACTGCTGCTTGTCAGCGATGTGGATGGTCAACTCTGTAGAATTGCTACCCGTGCAGCCGTGGGACACCAGGTATAGACACCCGGGTTGAATAGAGCGAAGATCCTCGTTTTGTAGAAGATGGACGAATCTCTTGGGCAGGTACACCTGGAACTTTGGTTCATCCCCCGGAGTAAACGGTGCCTCGCTGAGACTGCAGCAGATGGCCTCCCCAACTGTAGTCTCCATCTTCTTCATAGCATGGATTATGTAGTGCTTCTCGTCTTTTAGTTCCGAGCACTTCTTTACAGGTAATATTGTTGACTTGGAGTGAGCATTGAACTGCTCGACCAAAGTCTGAAGGAACTGGTGAGATGCCATGGTCAGGTTACAGATCGTCTTCTTGCTCGGAGATGTTGTCGTCTCGGAATCTCGAGTAATACTCATGCCAGGTCCCTGTCTGCTCCCCACTTATATACTCTCCGTTACCCCCACCACTCCCCAATTCCCCACTTTGAAGGTAAGAGGCGAGTTTATAGGCATTTTTCAAAGCGCAATGTCTATCTTTATCATGTTCTGGGCTTTTTGTACAAATACATATGGTTTCCAGCATGTATTGATAATTCTTATCCAATTCCACATCATTAACCGGAACATGAGTAAATCCTTCGATCCATCTTTTCTTTTCCAGCCCCTTTGTGTAAATATTGGTAAACTTGTCTGAAAAGTGATGCATAATGTGATACAAGTCCGTGTAACTTGTAAAACCATCATACCAATCGATATGATGGAAGTGTTTTGAAATCCATCTGTTGGTAGTAGCGGCTTTACTAGTTAAAGACGAATAAGAACATGGTGGTTTAAATAAAAACGAATAAATAACACTTGTATTCATGTCCAAAAACACAAGTTCTTTTATAATGAATCTATCATCATTACCACGAAACGCTTGAAACTCAATAATACCAGGCTTGGACTTTACTTGTTCTTCTTCTCCCTTGTCCATTTTGAAGGTCACACGTCTGCTCATTACGAAGTCAGGAGGTCAACTGATTTCCACACCACGGTAGGTACTACTTTTATACCAGGCCGTACAGTTGTTGGCGCGTTGGTGTATATTTAACGTGGGCACCGTCCCCAATAGGCCTAACCCCACAAAATGTTGGTTATTGTTTTAAAAACTAACCATTGTCATTTAAGTTTCCATCTTTATATTTTCCTTGTTTTCATTTTCATCACTAAAACTTGATTCTTCTCCTCCATCTTCATCTTCTTCCTGTTTTACTGATTTCTTATGTAGTTGAGCGTACTTTTCCAATTGTCTCCACATCTGTACTTCATGAGGAACTCTATTAAATATAGAAGTATCCACAGGTCCATATAATATAGGTGCGTCCGGTTGTTTGTCCAAAATGTCTTCCAGATAATCTTTAATAATCGAACTTGAAAACACCAGTTGTCTCAAATATCTTGTTATTGGTTCAGTAGCACAAGTTAAAATGAAAAACTCCTCTCGATTAAGTTGAATTTTGTTATAATGTCTTGTTGTGTCTCTAAACCGCAGCTGATGATCACCACGATGCTTAATAATATCGATTTCCACATTTGAATCCAAAAGTCCTACTCTTGTCTTTCTTCCAAACATGTTACTACTTAAATAGCATTCTAGCAGATGCAAGTGTTTCATAAACGATTCCCAAGCACTGTCCGTAAACAAAATCATTTTGGGTCCATGAGTTAAAATTACAGTAGGGGAATAATCTGTCGATTTCATAACACCGATTAAAACACTTTTGTCCAAACTGGAAGAGATTGGGTAAAATATTCGCAAAAATACCTCACTCAATATGTTTGGAGAAATATTATCTTCAATATCCCTTTTTCTCTTTTGTATATTCTTTCTTCTTTTACCTTTTTCTTCAACATTATTACTGGCGTGAAGTTGTCCGCAAACGTTTTGTTCACCTCCTTCCTGGTGACCGTGAGGATCTAAAAACTCAGATATCTCCTTCTCAATATCTACCACATTTTCAGGTGTACCACTAGGAGAAGCCATATTGAATACGATGCTACCCATACAACAGTAGGCAACAAACTGATGAGGAGCGGCCTGTACGCTCTGCTTTTATACTCGCGGAATGAAACAAAACCGGTTTTTACAGTACATTCTTAACAATTCCAGTTAAAGGTGTGTATGTTACAATTTTATCATGTAGAATTAAACAGTATGCAGTTGTATTTGCAGGTATAGTTGCAGTAAACTCCATTTCAATCTTTATGTCAACACTTGATGATTTTACTGATTCATTTTGTTTAGAACAATCAATTACAACTATTGTGTAACCATCTAAGTATTCTTCTGGTGATAGTAAAGGTGTATTTGTTTTACCGTAATATGAATTTTGGAATCTCGCATACATATCGTATAATATACTGTACTTTTTATTAGCGAATGACACATTCAAATTGTCATAGGGGAAAAATTGTGAATTCAAATAAACTTTAATATTTTTTAAGTTGCAATGATCAAACTTGCCTGCATGTTTTGTGATGCTGTCCCTCCTACCTGTTTGTAAACCAAATATAATATACCTGGCTCGTTCTACGTAATTAGATGTTTTAACAGTCCAAGTGTGACGATCCGTAGCTGGCAAGCTTGGATGTTCATGGAATTCCCAACTTCTAAAAGGAATTACAATATCACGATCAGCCTTTAACTTCCTTAATAGTAGCATTCTATGCTCGTCAGCTAATTTAACATGTGGAACTCTCCATACAATTTTGTCTAATGTTAATTTCCATTCTAAGTTTGCATCTGTTGTACCATCTGGAGCTTTAATAATGTCTTTATCGTTAGAAGATCTCAATAAAACTAATTCTTGTTTAACATTTAATATTATTTTTCTATAGTCTTCAGCAAATCCAAGCAACAAACGTAATGGGATATGAAAATCAAAATATCCATTTGTATTTGGAGTGATTGTATCATGTTCAGGTAAAACCCATCCGGCAGGTTGAAGTAAATTGGTTTCATTAGGTGATATAGATGTTATCCCTTTTAAAGTTGTTGTAATACCTACTTTTTTAGTAGAATCAACTGTTACACCTGATATTTCATATCTAATTTCATCAAAAAGGAAAGCCATAGGATTATTTATAAATGGAACTGTTGTACCAGTAGTAGTACCGTCCTTTTTAGTAACTTTTCCTTCAATATACAAGTAACTTTCACATGGTAGTGTGTAAATGTCTTGATGTTGTATGGGAATACGAATTTCATCGTTATTGTTTAATTTCGATGAAGTGTAAGGGTTGTGGGTGTGATATTCTTTTTCCCATAGGGTTTCGTCGAATGTTGGACCCTGCGCTATATCCAGTATATCCATAATCGGTTAATTTTAATCCAACTCTCTCTAAGAAACGAATGTTCTCGCGTGTTAACTCCTCCACAGCTGAAGAGCTACTAATGCGGTTTCCCGTAGGTTGTTCGCTTTTAAATGTTAAACCCATGGTTTTGTATTAAAGTGTCGATTTTAAATGTAATCTAATCGTAATAGGCTCTTCTCTGAAGTCTACCAAGTTACCGTCTTGATCCAATACGCTCAACACGATGTCTGAAATGAAAGTGGTGTTCAACGGTAGATATACCAGGTTTTGTGGCTTTTCAACAATTTTAAATCCAGGTGGTACACTTGGGTAAAATGTATGTATGATATGGGTGTTAGCCCCATCCCTGTAAGCTCCTTGTATAATGTTGCAAGTTATGTCTATACTATTGACTTTTAATATTGTTACTGTTTTCTTACCGGAATGTGTTACATCTGGTTCTAAAACAGGCTCATCGTTGGAAAATCCTAATAAATCACCGATTGAGTTTGGTTGAGTAAAATCTATATAATATTTGGAAGTAATTTCAGCTTTCATCGTATTATTATTACCTTTTAATGTTATATTGTCTTTTCCCATTTTAGTTTGCAAAAATTCATTTATATGATCAATTTCATAAGAACCTGTGGGTAACCTGCACTCTTGTAAGTCTGTAAATTTTCCACTGGCATCTTTTCCCTTATAATAATGCAATACGTTATTTTTACCTTCCGTAACATTGGGAATAGAGTTGTAAGTTGTAAAATCCAATAGTGCCGCCTCCCAAAACCTTCCTTTTTGCAAGCGTAACGCTGGAAAAAGGATACTTCGTAAAGTGGACGATTTTCCTGTTAATGATACCGTATAGGAAGACATCTCAATAGTGACTGATACTTTTAGCTAGAAATTCCAAACATAAATGGCCGCATATTGAAGTATTATCAGGTTGTTCTCTTTTATAGTTATAATATATGTTTTTAGCAGATTTAAAGTAATTTTGAAGTTCTTTTGGTGGTGGCAAATTACCGAAACTATCAAAATAATATACATTGTTATTTAGTTTCTTATAACAAACCCAATGGGTGCCAGGCCCTTCAGTATTACCCAAATTTACAATTCCAGTCTCATTTTGCCACATTTTCTTTGGTAAACTGTCTTTCATAAACACACCGCGGAAAAATGGTATTTTTAAACAGGAAATATATTTAAATAATTCAATATTGGTTAATGCTTTATGTGGTATGACCAATTGATTTCTTTCATTTAATATGCACGATAAGGTCTTAGGTAAAGACCTGCCCCGTTTTTTACCATTGACCACACGGTGGGCTTCTTCCTGCCTTTTCTTGTAGATCGTCGTCTTCTTTTTATATTTCCTCCATGTTTTCTTGTGGTCGACCTCCTTTTTACTCTCCTTCTCCTCCTTCTTCCACCTCCTACTGCTGTTTTAGCCTTCATACCTGCTGTTACTGCTAAAGCTGCTGCTTTTTCTGCTATGCTAGCGTCGCTTGATTTTACTCGTTGCCAAGCTATGTCCGCAAGCTTTTTGTCAGCTATTGATCTATTTTTTGAATCGGCAAACGTGGAATATGCGATATCGTGTTCTTTACAAGCCTGATCTAACTTGTTTATGCCAGGATCGCCTCTTTCCAGTCGTTTTTTCAATTTAGTTCCTGGTCCGCAATACTGATAACCTCCTGGTATATGAAATTCGTATGGTAATGCGTCTATTGCTCTATTTACTATGGATCCTACTGGAATTTGTTTTAAAGCTTTACTTAACAGAGAAACCGCTGTGGACGTGATCCCACCTCCTTTTCTTGCAGTGTCTCGATATGGACTGATGTACTTGAACGTCATTATTGTCCTTTTATAATGGCAATGTGCAACTCATGTGTTAACTCTATGACAGGTTGCACATAAATGAAGTCATTTATTGAGTTATTTACTTAAATATCAATATCACCCCAATCTGATGATCTAAACTGTTTCGTTTTAGGGTTAATAAAGTATTTATTATAAATTTCTCGTTTAATATACTCACCTCTCATGGATTCATCATAAGTATTATGACCTGATTTTCCTTGAAGAATATCTGGTGTAAAATGATTGTGTAAATCAAATATCGCATTACCTAAAACTTTTACAAGAAAATTAACAGTGACAGCATTATCTACATGTTCAGGGTCTTTAAGGTTTGTTATACGTTTATTATTACAATTATACACTTTACTATCCTTTAATGATGTTGTAATGGTCTGTCCTACAGTTGCAGCATCATTTGCTTCTCTTCCTTGTGCCAAGTCTCTTATCACTCTATTATTACATGTAAACCATCTAAAATATCGATCTGGATCTAGATGTACGGTTTGTGATAAAGCAGCTGCATCATGTTTTTCATAACCCCATCCCATATTTGATAACTTTTTATCCATGCAATCCCAAGCATTATTTTTGTATGTTAATAAATTAAATTTTTCATTACCTTGAACAAATTCATCTCCTTGCTTCGATACTACTTGATCTTGTTTTACAAAAGAGGTTGTTTCTTGTTTTAAGGTTTCCATCATTTGACCCACTGTTGCACCATCTGATGGCGCCGAACCATCTTTAACATTTGCTAAACAATTATTAAAACAATCTATAACCCCTACATCACGTATGATGCAATGATCTTTAATATATTTTAGATTTACAGCATCGTTTTCAGTTTTTGGATAACCTATATCATTAATAACAAATTTATAAAAAGAAAATCCATCTTTTGTCTTTTCAGGTATCAAAGAATGTAAATAGCGTCTATTTACGCTGTCTTTTGCATCTTTAGGGTCATCTACGTTGGATATACGTTTATTGTTGGCACTATACGTTTTCCCATTGAATTTTAACGTATTTTTTAATTCAGATGACAAATAACCTTTGTTTATTGCATCACCGTTTTGATTTGGTTTACCAACGTTGATAATTCTATGATCTTCTGCGTCATATGTGTTATTTTGTAGTTTTAATGTTGGCGATATCTTTTCCTTTAATATTTTTAAGTTTATTGCATCGTTTTCATCCGAAGGATCTTTTATGTTTTTTAACCTTTTATTACTCATATCATAATCTCCATCAGGTGTTTTTGGTAAACCAGCACTTCTTTTTAAACTATTCGCATAATATAACCCATCCGAGGAGTAACGTCTGAACTTGTCAACACTCATGGTGCAACTGAATAGTACTCTAAGGAGTAACGCATTTTTAAAAGATTACCCCACGGTTTCGGAGTTCATCCACTAAAGCCACCCATTCGTTTTCCAATCCTGTATGACCCGCTTCTTTAGCTTCATGTATTAGTTTCATTCTATCCACCAATTTATTGATATTATTGTAATAAATCACATTTGTGTTATATAGTTTCTTCATTAAACCTGTACCTGTAACAGACTTACTTCTTTTTCTTCGTTCCTGAGCACTTACATCCAAAGTGGATGCCATAAATCTTCGTTTTACAGGTTTTCTTTGTGTTAACGGCATTGTTTGTCTTCTAGTTGGTATTAACTTGGATACAAATTCTCTATATTTTAAAGACTTAGATCTAAAAGGAAGCTGGTCAGGTAAATACTTTCTCCTATATGCATTTGTCTGTTCCAAAATCTTTTTATATGCTTCCATGTCTTTTTCCTTTACTAACGATACTGAAGGCTTATTTTCAAATAATAATTCAAATAATCCTTTTGTGCCCTTATATCTTTGATCACCAACAACAATATTATCATGTTCGTCAACGTTTAACGGGCTATTACCTATCATTAAACCATCTTCTGTTAATCTCGCTCCATAAGTATGGTAATTCTTATTAGGAATTGTTCCGAGTAACATTTTTACCATGTATTTCCTTCCTAAAGGTCCTTTGTTATGAATGTTTTCACCCAACAAGCTTATGTTTGACGGTCCTTCTCTTGCCTCTTCTCTTTTTTCCTCTTCACTAGCAGTTGGTGCTTCTTCAGGTCCCCTTTCACTATATCCTGGTGATTCTAGCTCTCTTTCAGATTCTGCTCCGGTAAAGCCACTATATGTAGAGGATTCCGGGTCTTCATCACTAAAACCTTCATATTTTACACTTTCTCTTTCAAACTTTGTGATAGGTGCAATCGCATCTCCTTCCAATACAGGTTTAGCGAATTTTTTGTTTAATTGTTTTAAAGGTTCAGTAATAGGTTTAAAAGTAGATTCAAGGAATTTCTCCCTCTCGCTAATACCTAGTTTTAACGCTCTGTTTTTAGCCCGAATAGAATCACTAAGTGATTTTATTTCTTTTACTAATTTTTCTTGGTTAACCATGTTTGTAGCAAGACGTGTTGTACAACAATGAATGTTTTATACCATGTTCAATGTATTAATATAAATTTATCAAATCCTATCCTGTATCGACCATTGTTTAGCGGTTGTTCCTTCATAATTGTTAGGAACCCATACTTTTCAGCCCAAGCCTTTCCACATAACTCTTTAAATCGTTCAAAAGTCATATCCGCATTTACATTATCAAAATATATGTTTTAGGTTGGTTTCGTCCTGTTTAAATACAATTAACATGTTTGCATTGTCTCTAATGAGTTGTTTTGGTATTTTGCTGTAAGTTTGACCAATATAAATGCTATCTATGTTGTTATGTCGACCCATAGCGAAGTAATTTCTTATTGTGTTTTGGTTTTCACAAGATACATCGTCGAATATGAACACGGAGAATGGTTTAGCTTCTTGTGGTTGCATGACACTCTCGCTTCTATTAAACTTTAAATATTTAACTTCAGGCACATTAGTCAGTATCTTTTCCAATAATTGATACTTTGGTTGTTGTAGTGATTTTGAAAATACATATAGATTGTTAAAACGTAATCCTTTAGGGTTTGTAATCAAATTGAATACTACATTAGTTTTTCCACAGTTGGAAGGTCCGGTAACCAGACAACGAACGGTGTTTGGTAACAAATTGCCATGTTTCCCACTATTGAATTCTGAATTATCCACTGTGAGTTCATCTATATTATTAATAGTAAAACTCTCTTTTTGTGGTACTATCTCCATCCTTTGTAATGGTTCAACCTAAAATGATTCTCTATCGTTATATCAAATCCTTTTTAGGTATCCAAGAATCTTCCGTCTTATTAAATCCTAACCATCGTACTTTGACCTTATCTTTTTTCCGTTGCAACACCCTTTCAACTAAATATACATCGCCTACTGTTGATTTTAACATTTCATGTCCATAAAACCCTCCTTCAAGCAATTGTCCTTTATTATCTTTTAAAATATATGTCTCAGGTACTGTAGGTTGTACTTTGAATACAGTAAAAACCTCATTGGTCCAATTTGGCAGATATCTTTTAATGAATACACCTTTATATTTACTTATTCGCACTTTATCATTCACTTTAAATTTTTTAGGCTTTAGTTTTTCAACTTTTGGTTTAGTATTCGTTTTTATACGTTTTAATACAAGGTTTTCATTTTTACTAGTTACTTGGTTTGGTTTCATCCCGATAGTCCTATGAAATTTGTTATTGTAATTGTTTATAAGTTTTGGTAACATATCAATCCATATATGCGATCCTCTGTTGGAAAACATTTTATACATTGCACTTTTTAAAGTTCTGTTGAATCTTTCGATTATTGAGGCTTTTACTTCTGAATTGGTTGAGTAATGGTTTATATTGTGTTTTTTCATTAAATTTGCAAATTCCTTATTAAAATATTCTTTTCCATCATCTGTTTGTAAATGTTTAATAGTATGTTTGTCTCTTTGTATAGCTGTTTCCATTGCTTTTGTAACACTTTTGCCAATTTTATCTTTTATTGGTAAAGCATCTGCCATTTTTGAAAAACAGTTAATAACAGTCAATATGTATTTATATCCTTTATTTTGTTTGCTATAAGGAATCATTTCGATTAAATCCGCTTGATATAAATCATTAATTCCTTTTATCACCGTATTTCTTCGTGGAAACTTTCTTCTTGCAGGTTTATGAAGTTCGTTGACAATTTGTTGCTTCAAGTCCTTCATATTGCAGGTTTCAATGTTTGTTGTATCACATGTATAATCACAATGAATGTTGTTTTAAATATTCACATCATTTATATGGGTCAAGGTCATCCAAACTTGTGTAAAAAAATGGGGAACACGGCGTTGGACTTGCCGTGTTCCCCATTTTTTTACGGAAGGAGAAAGGAATAAGGTCGAAGTTGTAGAAGGACGAAGAATAGGTTACTAGTTGATAGGGTTTAGGGAGTAATGGCGAAAGGAAGAGTATGGATTTTGTCGGGCAAAATATGTCTTTTATCATCCCGAGCTGACAGTGTTTTTTTAATTTCGGTGACACTGTAGACTTGATGCTTGAAGCTTCGGATATTGTTGAATGTTGCTGATATTGTAGTATCTTCAAACAAACAAGTCTTGTAGTGGTCAAATGTTACGTGTTTTTTCAAATAAGATGTCTTCACTCCTTTTGCTTTCTTGACTGTCGGTGTGTTGTTCTCATGGTACATCTTAAATGAATACAATTTCGCCATCAGCGCCACTATTTCTTCTAAAGGCATTCCATTTGCTTCATCTTTTAATTTTCCAATTACTTTTTTATTTCTTTCATTAAAATTTGGATGGTTCTTCGGATAGTCAGAAAAGTCGAAATCTTCTTTGTATGGAAAAGTCCTTAGGTCTTCATACATGTCCAAAGTCTTTATCCAGTAGATAAACGCGTCCGTATCCATGTATGCGACTCCAATGTTTTCCCTTCCGTAGTGTTTAACCATTTTGTTATAATGGAAATCATACATCAGGGTTTTACTGATGTCCAAAATCGACATACCTATGTATAACGGACGGTCCATGACTATTGTTGTTTTCTTCATACTGACAGCGACTAGATTTTCGTTTATAATCATGGATGCTCCGAAATTTGGTTTTTGCACTAATTTTTCCAATTTTCTAGGATCACTCACTAATTTTACATTTTTATGTTTTCTTTTATTCTCCAAGGTCTTCCCAAAGATGGCATTGTTCATTAATTTATAAAAGTCCTTTTCAAATGCTGTTGTCGCTGCAGCTCTTCTTGTAGTGTTGGAATCAATGTATGGTTTCAACCAACAAGACTGGGTGAATTCAATTGCTCTATGAATTCTCACTATACATAGACCCAATTCAAGAGCCTGTTGAACTACCCAGTAGTGAGCCACATACCGATCTTTATTCTCCAAGGTCATCATCAATTTTGACCATCTTCCTGTCGGTGAAACTTCAGTCTTGGCTAGGAGAGGCAGGTCGTAATGATGGCCGTGAAGGTGCTCCGGGTATTCAAAATCACAGTCCAAAATATAGCCTTTTGGACCATCCTTTGGAATCTGTGAGATGTCTCCGATGGTGGCCGGGTCGATCCATTTGAAGTCAGCGTAGGGAAGCGGATTTGACATTGCCCAACCATAAAGGTTGTTTGCGTCAAAGTAGCCAAGGTAGACCGATGGTTGTTGCTCCTCGAAGCCGGGGATGTACTTGTTGTTGGCTTTGACATGACGTGTTACAGCTTGTGTCAAACCGCCCCGTACACCAGATTCCATCATGAGCACCATATCAACATCTGTTAGAAGTTCCAGTCGACAGTTGGTTGACTTTAGCATAGCTTGCCATGCTAATCCTGGAGATGTGTACGAGTGTAGAGGGTCCAGTCCATAGGCAGAGAAGCAGGTGTTTCTGAATTCTTCCATCACATCGCACAGCAGAGTTACGTCCAGTTTTATATAAAAGTCAGAATATTCCCCTAAAGTTTGAATGTTTAGTTGGTTCCAAACATTACAAGCATGATTGTAGTCTTCAACGGAGATTTCACTTTCGTTTAATTTGCTGTTGAAGGCTTCAATTGGTGGAAGACTAGTTTCTTCAAACTTTTCTGTAGAAGTTATATAATCATAGGGGAAAACTCCTTACCGTAATACTAGGCCCAATTTATCTTCAGGTACAATCTTGCTGGTTTCTTTTAAGTCTTCTCTTCTTAGGTTCTCAGACAATTTGCTCAAACTAGATGCCATAAATCTATAAGAGTCTACGAAGCGAAGTTTAATTTTGCCTACTGTTTTTGAAAAGCTGATATACTTTTCCAATGTTGTAGCAAGAACATCAATTCTACCATTATCTCTTCCTAACTCTGGAATAATGAAGTGGGAGTCGTAGCCGCTAAGATTGTGTAACACGACAGGGATAAAGTGGGGCAGTTTGTAATTTATATTGCATGAATTACAAGCAGCTCCTCTGTATAACCCTGTCAGGTGATCGTGGTCTCTTACTTTTGGATTTTCTTCACTGAAGCTCTTTTCGCATAGATAACATCTTGATGCCATATTGTATTCTTCTTGTTGATTCTCATTCAAAGGTTCCATAGGTACGACATTACCATACAAGCGTTGTACCTTTTCAGCAATGTCATACAACTGGTCTACGAAATACTTAGCGGCTTCTTCACCACGGTAGAGTATTGGAGTGGATGTTAAACCATAGTTTTGCAATTGGTTTTCAGACAAGGTTGATTTCACTAGTAGACAAAAACTGTTGGGTTGATGCAACTGATATTTTGTTCTTCTAGTCACTTCACCGTCCGGCAGCTCCTGTGGTACTAACGTAGATTCAAAATCTGCGTAGATGACTACTGGAATCCGATATTGGTGAACTGTCTTGTTAAATTGGATAAACGCTCGAGATGGTGGTGGCAGACTAATCTTTACTTCATAATTTTCGTTACAAAGTCTTTTGTGTTCAATCAACCATTCTAATCCTCCACGTCTTAGTTCTTTATATGTGAAGCAGAAACATCTTTTACACACTGTTAACCTACTTTTATGTTTTGATAACTGATTCCATACCAAGGCTACAAAGTCCTTTATCCATACATAATGGGAAATTTCACCCTTCGTTATCAATAGCAAATCCGTGTGGTTTCTTTGCTCATCTTTTACTACCCGCAAAGGATAAACGTTGTTCGAATCATCCAGACCAAAAACATTGACTGAAACGCCAGGATTTTTCTTTACAAATTTGTCAATGTCTTTCAAGGTAACTGGGTAGGTGAGACCTTGAAAGTTGTAGCGATGTTCATTCTCGTAATATTCTCTACCAACTCTACAAGGATGATCTTTAACATATTTGGTTATCATTGCATATTTAAAACATTCATTACCTTCATTTTGCACATTCCTACAAGAGTTGGTGTTTTGGATTTTCTTTGGTAGAGGGATAAAACTACTACCCCTTAAACCATATCCATGCTTATGAACCCTTACATCCATACCTTCAATTGATGACAAAGTCCATCCAGATCCTCTTCCTTCATGTTCTTGAAGTTTGGTTATAAGTTCCTCCAAGCATTCTTCAATTATATCATCGATGTTGGAGGTGAAGGTAAGGGTTCGGTTTTTGGTAATGAACGCTCTCAATGCTGTTTCACCATCAGTATTGTTAAACATAGCCTCTAACACCATTCCAAATTTAATAAAATTTAATCTTTGTAGTTCTTCCCTCAAGGTTCCACCAACAAGTTCCTTAGCCTGGGTTATAAATGTTTCCAGTTCCAATTGAACATTATTAATTTTGAAATGTGTTACAACTCGTCCTGGCAAGGCCGTGGTGCGCAGTTGTTTCACATCTTCCAGTTCTTCTTCAGTGTCCTCTTCTTCAATGTCCTCTTCTTCAGTGTCTTCTTCTTCAAAAGGTCTTCTAGCAGTAGATGGTCCAGCACCAGCAAATTGGATCACACTAGGTCTTCTTCTTTGCATTTGCTGTAGATAGCTGTCCCAGTAGTCCGTCTGCTTCTGGTGCTCTTCCAAAAACCGGTCAATTGAGTCTAAGTCTATTTCATCCATGGTAATATCTTCTTTTCTATCTTCGTCTTCATGTAATTCTCTGTGTATGGTGAAAAGATCTTCGTCTTGAAAGATTTCCCCACAAATGTCGCAAAGAGCCATTTCAAACAGTTTGGCTTTGAATGCACACTCTGTGAATGTCCACGCAATAATGAGCAGCGCACTCCACCGGGACCCTTTATATCCGAGGCAGATAGGTGGGGAAAGTGACGTCATATGGAAACAGGTTATCACTCATGTGCTAAATTTAGCCTTTACACAACCGTTTGTAATACATTTATCAGTAGGCTTGATAAATTGATGATATTTGGTCTAGATTCAATAATTTGTACAAGTTTTTTTTAAAGACGTCTGTTTGAGCAAAATTTATATAGGTCAAGGCCATTTGGAATTATTATTTTGAGCGGGGGATAGAGCACTAAGCAGCATCATTTACTACAAAGTGCTCTATCCCCCGCTCACATTCTTTTTTAACTTTTTGTTTAAACTTTTTACAAAGGTGAAACATCACCATCAGAGTCGGAATCATTCTCATCACGAAATAGGTAGCGATGACAATACATAATTCTTCTGGCTACTAACGTCCTATCCATTGGACGATGAGGAGTGTCTTGTTCTTCTTCTTCTTCAATTTCCGACTCAGATGATGACTCTAACGTTTCGTAGGCGTGCAAGTCCATTTCATTATCCGTTAAACCAGCTTCGTCAGAGTCCGTTTCAATATCCATAATTTCTTCCTCCTCCTCTTCCTGGTCAACCGCAGGTAGTTGGTCCTCTGCTTCTATAACTTCTACAGGTATTACCTCCAGAATTGAAAGAATTCTGTCGCGATGGAACACGGTGTTGTCAAGTGAAGCCATGGTATGAAAGTGGTGTATCTATCCAATTGGTTTGCCCTTTTTATACCCCCACCAACTATACATTTTATGTGGGTCAAGGTCACGTAAAGATACCCTTTGAGCGGGGGATAGACCACTAAGCAGCATGCTAGTCCATTGCCGCAAAGTGATCTATCCCCCGCTCTATTCCGCAGACCACACTCAAGTCCAAGTCCACATCCAAGTCCACATCCATATGTTACACTTTATTATTACTGCCACCAAGTAATTGTCACTCGCACGTTTACTTGGTTTTGATAAAGGTACTGCACAAACTCCATATTGGTTGTTTGTTCGTTATACAAATGCATCATGAAATATGCAATCTTATCGATTGCGGCATTGTCCAACGGTTCGCAATTCACAAGTTCCAATGTGCCCTGGCTGGTCTTATCCTCTATAAGTTCCACCACTTCGTTGATGTCTTCTTCCAAGAGGATGAACTCAACACTGAAGCTCTCCATTGTTGTTGATAGTGTCTAGACAAATGCTTGACTAAATGCTTTATTCATCAGTCCTACATATATACCAATTTCCCCCTCCCATTACCCATTCCCCCTCTACCTTTATATGGGTCAAGGCCATCCAATAATACCCTTTGAGCGGGGGATAGACCACTAAGCAGCATGCTAGTCCATTGCTGCAAAGTGATATATCCCCCGCTCTGTATTCCACACAAGTCCTAGTCTTTACACACACACATAAGCCCCCCAGTCTTTTACACTTACTCATATACTCTGTCCTCCCTGCCAATTAAGAGTTCCCCATGTTTGCCACTATTTTCAATTAACCTTTCCAAGTCCCAAAACACAATGTCCAAATTAACCAAGTTCGCTCGTCCAATTTGAAACACACTATTCCCCCCAAAGTCACTTGCTCTCACTTGTTGTCCTGTATACTGCTTCTTCTTCCACGCTACAGTCACTACCCTACCTTCTTCAACAACCATTCTTTTAACATTATCATACACCTTCTTCAACATCCCTCTACAGTTTAAATAGTTTATGGTTACATACTCCCACTCCTTACCAATGATCAGTGATCCACTCATTTTCTAGCGGTCCACTGGAAGGTACAAAGCAGAATGAAGTCGGGATGTACAGACCCCCTCTTTTATACCAGTTAACCGGTTGTCCTTCGTTTAAAGTGGGTCAAGGTCATTCAAAAGTACCCTTTGAGCGGGGGATAGACCACTAAGCAGCATGCTAGTCCATTGCCGCAAAGTAGTCTATCCCCCGCTCTGTATTCTACACACACACACATGTCCCTGTCCAAGTCTTTCATTACATACCTAATATATATTAACTTCCTTCATCATCACTATCACTCATCACTGCCTCCACAAACTCCATCGGGTTAAAGTTAAATTGTTTTAATTGTTCTTTTAGTTTTTCAATTTGTTGGTCCTTCACTTCCAAAACAGTGTGGAGGTGTGATATGTAGTCCGCTGCCTCGGTGACACTTGCTACTCTTGGGTCGCCTAACTTCAAGCTGGGAACTACACCCTGCAGCTTAAAGTATGCCATACGCCTCTCTTGCTCCTGCCGTTGACCAGGACTAAGCAAGCCTTGCCCGTCTCGACTCACCTCCAGCAGGGTCCGTAGCATCGGAGCTTTGCAGGCGTTTGCCCGAGCAACAGTTATGCTATGGAATGGTCGAGCAGGTCCACGAGTAGCAGGCAGGACGTTGGCAGCACGCCTTCTTGAAGAAGAAGAAGCCCGAGAGTTGAAAGCCATGTTAAAAGTGTAGTATTCAGCTAAGCGGTACAAAGCAGAATAACCAAACTGCACATCAATACCCGTATATATACACTTATCAGTGGTGGGGGTACTGGCTAGCCTTGGTTAAGTGGGTCAAGGCCATCCAAAAACATTACCAGAACGGGGGATAGATCACTAAGTGGCATGTTAGTCCATTGCCACAGAGTGATCTATCCCCGCTCTGTATTTCACATTCACGCACACATTCATACAAACACACAAGTCCCAGTCCAAGTCTTTACCCCACACACCTATCCACTCTCATCCTCACTATCATCACTGTCCAACAGGCTTTCACACTTCCTAATTAGTTTTTCCCATTTACTCCGGATATGAAGTAGCTCACTGCGAGTATTCTCTAGCATTCTGTCCCTTTGCTCTATGACTTCGTTGTACCACTCGATGATGCTTGGTGAAGTCTGAGTTGATGCATCCGTCGTGGTTGGTTGAGAGGCTCCGCTGCTTCGCAACTCCTTCCTCACAGGACCAAAGCCGGAGAACCGGACACGACTCCTTGATGAAGGCCCCGATCGGATTGGCCCAACACCTGAGGTGGAGTTAGAAGAAGAAGCTGAAGACATGGCGTTCGGCTTAACGGTTGCAAGCTGAATGAGTGGACAGTGGATTACCACTCCTATATATACCTATTTGTAGTGGTGGGGGGCGGGGTAGGGGAGGGGGTGGGGGAGGGGGTGGGGTGGGGGGGGCTTAAGGACTTGCAATAAATTTCCCTTAGTCTTCGCGGTCATCGGTTTTACATACCTTTAACACACCCATCGTTTTGGTTTCTTCAATAACTTTACACACCTCAAAAACCCAAGCAAACAGCTCATCTATGTTGTTATAATTAATTTTTGTCTAGTGTTCATACTCATGAGTTTGGTTGTTTATAATACATAAATAAAATGTAGACCCATCTCGTCTTATACAACACTCAACTTCCATTCTATGCCGGTTTAGCACTTCCCAAGCATTGTGTTGATCTATCAAGAAGTCACCACCTTTGTAATTGTACCGTGACATGTTTACCACAAAGCACAGGAACAGACTGAAGCACATGAACGGCTCATACAAGCTTAGTAAGAGCGTTGGAGTGGGGGTATTACGTGATACACTACATTAGTTGTAAGGTTAGCACTTTACTTTAAACTGTAATTTATATGGGTCAAGGTCATTCGAACTTTGAAAAATTTTTACCTCCAAACACTTGTAGCAAGTTACAAGTGTTTGGAGGTAAGTTTTTATTTCTTAAAGATTTTTGTAACTTAGTCTTCACCCTCAAGGACACGGTTTGAGATTGTCCCAGTGACTTTACATCACCGCCAGGTTAAAGTATTATACAAGTCAAGTGTTTTTTTTTTATTCCTTGACTTGTATAATACCCCTCTCCCTTACTTTAAAAGGGTTAAGACTAAATTTAGAAAAATTAATTTGGAAGAAGAAATTTAATTAATGTCCAACACTTTTAAACAATTTTGATTTTTTGGTGAGCCCATGTCCTAGTCCATTTCCCAAACAGATAGGCATCCTTTTCTTCGAATTAAATAAGCCCCGGGGACAAAAAATTCTCTTTGTACCATCGCAGGTGGTACTTTCATTCTATGAAGGCGGCCATCACCTTTTAGAATGATTTGCACATTTATGTTAAATGCTCCATAAGCTTGAACAATGAAATAATATTTTTTGTCCCTCTTGAGCCTATTAATTTTCAGCTTCTGCGGACTGTTGGGGTGTTTGAACTTGGACTTTTCAGGCATAATATTAAGGCTATAGGGCTTTGGTGTCGGAATTTTGATTTTCTTATTCAAGAGTCGTTGGCAACGATCTTTTTCTGGAAGAGCAAAACTCGGACAACAAAGAACCACAGCCTCTCTGCTAAACCAAACATAATCGCATTTATCACGCTTGCCAGCAGGGCATTTAACACGATTACGTTTCTTTTGTGTTGGACTCTTAGTGTTTTGGAGCGGCGCTTGATCTAACTTAGGCTGGCTGGAAAGGATGGAGGGTGATGGTTTAGCACGGTCAAGGGGCAATTTGCAAACAATTTTGGGTCGGGTAGGAGAATGGGTTAGATCAATGGTGGTTTTAGGTGAGGTAGAATTGTCTGGGGAAAAGATCGATTTACGGGATGGTTTGACTGTAGATGGAATGTTGGCTTTGGGTGAGGTAGACTTGTCTGGGGAAAAGATCGATTTACAGGATGGTTTGACTGGTGTGGATGGCATGGGGGATACGGGTAGTGGACATTGGGTCTTTGTATAGGAAAGGATTTTCTGTGTACGGGAGTAGGGAATGATTTTGGACCTCGACTTCTTCTTCTCCTCAAAGACCGCTGACTCCGAATCAGAATCTGACAGCAATGAGATTGGCGGTGATGCTATGAGCACTCGGCTGCTTGCAGGGTGAGCGCCAGCCCCTCTTGAAGTCGACGGAGCATCACCAGCACCACTGACACTTGGACTTGTTGCTTCCGTTGGTAGCAGCGGAGATACGCTGGGCATTGAAGGAGCCGACGGCATCTCCAAACAGCTGAGGATTGTGCTCATCAAACACGTTTGAAGAATCGGAGCAGCGGATGTTGAAGTCGGAGTAGATGTGTTGGTCGGAGTAGACGTGTTGGTTGGATTCGATTTGATGTATGGGAGAACGGGTGGATAGTTCTTGAAGCGCATGTTGCGGTGGAGAGAGAGCGTTAATTGCAAAAACGGAGAAGCACTTCCAACAAAGGCTGGAGCAGGAATGAGAAGTGCGTGCAACCGGGCCGCCTTATATCCCCACCGGGGCTGCCACGCCCAGGATATCAGGGGTGGGGGAGGGGGTGGGGGTGGAGGGGGGGGGCTCGCACTTTTTGTCGGGGGGGGGGCTCGCACTTTTTGTCGGGGGGGGTTAATTAAAGAAATAAACCCTTATAGGCGTTCTTATGTTGCCATCGCTATAGTCTCCGAAAAGATACAACTATGGGGAACTCCAGACTTGTGTGTTTGTAATACCTACCAGTTAAAATCCAAAGAGAAACTTATAATATTTGGTTCAAGGTCACGCGAAACTTTTAAAAAAATAAGCCCCACACCCCCCTATGGGGGTGTGGGGCACTTGGGTTGTCATCGCTGTAGCCTCCGAAGAGACCCAACTATGACAACAGGCAACATCCAATGTCGTCTAACCTTCACCACGCAAGACTTAAGCATTTACTGCATTGCTAACAAATAACTTTTCCAATAGCTAACAAAAAGTCATTTACATAATTTTGAAAGAGGTTGAGGACAGCCCTAGTGGCTTATGTCCCCGGTCCGAGTGCAGAGGCCATCGGCTCATTACCCCCGTATAAGCGTACAAACGGACCAACTCCAATTTCTCAGCCGCATTGAAGCATTCATGAGTGAAGCCTAACAATTATAAAAAGTGGTTTTACACGGGGGCCTACTCCCGTTCCCTATCTTTAATATTTAATATTTAAGTTCAGCAATGCAGTAAATTTATATAAGTTCTTACTAGGTCAAGGCCATACGAACATTAAAAAATTTCGGCCCCCGTACATCCATGGCGAACCACGAATGTTCGGGGGCCTTGGGGACAAAAAAACACAAATAGCTAACAAAGTTTCATTTACATAATTTTGAGTTTCCGGAAGGGAAACTAACTGAGGACACCCTAGTGGCTTACGTCCTCGGTCCGAGTGCAGAGGCCATCGGCTCATTACCCCCATATAGGCGTACAAACGGACCAACTCCTATTTCTCAGCCGCATTGAAGCATGCATGAGAGGAGCCTAACAATTATACAAAAGTAACATTACACGGGGGCCTACTCCCGTTCCCTGTCTTTACGATTTACTTTGAGCATTGCAAAAGCTCAAGGGGGAAATGCTACAACAAGCGTATACACTTTAGAAAAATATAACACACTTACAACACACAATTGAGCTCAACGTAGTCAATGCTAGAACAAGCACATACACATTAAACACATATGACAAACAAGACACAAAGGATAAAAGACACACACACAGGAGACATAGGGTACAAGTAAAACACTCTAATATAGAACAATTCGCAATACCCAAACGCAAGCGCAATATCTTACAACTAATACAAGTCTTAAAGTTAGAGTAGACTTCGCTAAACACTGAAGGCGCCATTCAATGTTTAGTGATGCCTATGGCGGTCCGTCCCGATCGTTCACGTTCAACGCGCGGGAGCGGACTGCGAGCCGGCTCTGGCTGGGCCCCCTTATATCTCCACCGGGGCTGCCACGCCCAGGATATCAGGGGTGGGGGAGGGGTCGGGGGTGGGGGTGGGGGTGGGGGGGGGCTCGCACTTTTTGTCGGGGGGGGTCACTTCTCGTCCGGAGCAAAAAACTTTTTGGTCAAGGTCAAAAATTTTCCCGAAAAAAAAGTTCGGGGGGGGCTCGCACTTTTTGTCGGGGGGGGGGGGCGCAGGTTAGTTAAGTGGGTCAAGGTCACCCACAACACTTGTACTCTAAGTGTTGGCTATACCCCCACCACAACTGGGTCCCTAGGCTGCACAACACCGCTTCGCCAGTATGTCTCCGGCTTCCATGCGGTGCGTCTCGCTGTTCTCTAGCTCTCTATATGTAAGTAATTTTACAAGTTCTGAATGTAGGTCACTACACTTTAACTCTGGGACGATATCGACTTGTAGTATTTCAGTGTTTTGTCTCAAGGTCATCACACTTTAACTCTAGCACATCGGTTATCGTACCAGAGGTGCTTAATAACCTAACTTGTAATGTTTAGGGTGGCGTTTGCACGCCACGTGGTATCGCCATGAGTGTCCAGTCCAAGTTTTAATTTAAATTAATTTTACTGTAATCTTTTCCATTTCCACTTCGTTTTGCCAAAGTATAAGGTGTCGCTTAATAAAGTGGTATTTCTCTAAAGTTATAGGGGATTGCAGGGATACAATTAGTTTGTTTAGGAGACTCTTCATCTTGGAGTTTAACACAATTTCCACTTTGACTTTGCTTCCTCGGCTCTCACAGCCTAAGCTGTACAGAAATGTTTCTTCTAGTGCCAACTCGGGCCAAGAGAACAGTGTGTTGACTGTAGGACAGCTCATGGTGAAGTGATGCGATACTCCAGCGTACCACCTCACCTTCCCCCACCACTGTGACCTTCCCCCACTCCTGCTGTTTCCCCCCACCTCTTTTCCCTTGACTCATGCGCTACAAACAGTCTCTCAGTATTGTGCAGACTTTTGTGAGGAGAAGCCATGTCGCGGGACGCTTTAGGTAAGAAACTTAGCCGTGTTAAGGCTTTATTAGTTGCTCACTGTCCACCACTTAAAGTTAAGAGGGTTTCGACTTTAGCTAAGTGGCGCAAACTGTTGCGCGGCCACCCTAGGTTTTATACAAAACAGACTAATGTCAGTTTTACTGATGAGGATTTGTTTAAAATATTGGATGAAATGACTTTTCCTTGCAAAATTCAGTTAGTTACTCCCATTCCTGACAGTTTAGAGTCTTAGTCTCTCAAGCCGATATACCTAGAGTACACTGAAGCTGACAGTCAGTCACTCGGTGGCTGTCGTGGGGTGCGCATCGGTGTCGGCGCTCCGTTGTTAGGTTTTCAAGGTCACAGTAATATGAAATTGGGGGTGTTGTGCTAGTTCAAGGTCACCTGAGGGATTACCGATTGCCCATTTAGGCAGACTCATGTCAGAAACTCAGGTTTAACTTGGCACTTTTGCCGTTTCTCGTCGAAAATTCGCTCCAAGTGGTCAAGGTCACGAGGACTCGGACTGAAACTCGGAGCGTAGTGCGAGAAACGGCAAAAGTGCCAAAAAAAATTTAAGTTTTGGCGTGACCTTGACCTTAGTGGCATCGGTGACGTCATTTTGATGACGTAAGGGGTGATGACGTCATCAGCACGTCATTTCTGTGACGTCGTGGGTGTGACGTCATTGAAATGACGTCATTGGTGATGATGTCATCGATTGCGTCATCGATGACGTCATCGATGACGTCATCGGTGAGGTCATTGACCTCGATGACGTCATCCCTCAGGTGACCTTGAACTGGCCCAGCATCCCCAATTTCACACTACTGCGGCCAAAAATTTAAGTCTCATAAAAATGAAGTACTTTTAAATTATGGGATATCTGGTGATAAAAAGTTGATATTATTTAGAAAAAAATCGGATAAAACCAAAGATTTTTGAATTTTCTTATTTTGAATTTTAGTTAAAAAAAACTGTAATATCTCGGGAACGAAAACAGATAATCAAAAACGGATTGCGGCGTCTTGTTATACGCAAAAAATCACTTTGAAATTATGGGTCACAACCCTACCCTTACATTTGAAAAAATTAAGTTCAGTCCAATATGGCGGATCCAAGATGGCGGACAAAAAAGTGAACCATACCAAAAAATAGTATAAACTAATCAATGATGTTTGGTGGTGGTTGGGAGTCAATATCTTAAGAAATGCGGAAAAAATTAGGGGGAGGGACATTAAAAACTCACCCTGTATACTCTAACTAGCACATTGTCTCCGCACTTCAATTGTCAAAACTATCCCAAAGAAACTTCTTTTTTCTCGCTATTTCATCGTAGTTTCCCTTGACCAAATAAGATCAAATCTATTTAAAAATATCATATGGAACATCCACGGAAATAAAATGGGCTAGTGTCTTGCTATATTCAAATATATTTTGTCGTATATTATACAGTTTATCAAAATCCGTTTTCGTTTTAGATTCACTTCTAGCATATTTGTACTGATTAGTTGTCGGATTTACGGTACACTATACGATAGAATTACTGTAAACTTTAAATGTAACATAAACTATGTTAACGTTTTCATAATGAATCCAATACATTGGGTGTTAAAATTAAAATACTAACGGGTTACTTGTTTGTAGTACACCATAAAATTACGGAAACCATAGAATTACCATAGAATTACCATAGAATTACGGAATCAAAATCATAAAACGATCATATAAAGGCAAAGAACTTTTAACATACATAGGGGAGGTAGATAATAAGCAATCTTAAAAAAATGAGAGAGATACAATACTAATTCTAAGCACAAAATGTATGTGGACCTAATGTTAACTATCAAAACAGTTAATATGTATTTAAATATTTTATTTTTAAGGATATTAAGAATATGTGTTGAAAACAAGGTACCTCTGCTGTTTGCAATGCCAACCCCATCAAATTTTTCTTCTTTAGAGCTTTAGTAAGTTATATATTCTTAATATCCTCTTCATCGTTCATAGTATCTGATCCATCACAATCATCACACTCACCCCTTCAGTCATACTCACCTTAAAATACGCACCACAGAGTGCATCGGTGTTTCAAATAAAGTATCTAAAGTATCTAAGTATACAAAGAACATTTCATGCCAATTCAAATAAAACCTACAAGCACTTACGCCTTTCACGTTTGATCCTGCACTTTTGGGTGCTTAACCGACGTTTGGGTATATTTTGCTTTATATTTCTCAACGATGTATCCATCTTTTCCCTATACTAATTACATACACAAATAAATATTTAAAGACATTGAATACATAGACCTTATGTATTTAAAACTCAATTCCACAAGCCTTGATTATTTAATAATAAACAGCTTAAATCTTAAGTAAATTAATCAATGATACCTGACCTAAAAATTATACTAAATTATAATTTCAACATAAACATTAACTTAGACTTAAGTACGTATTTCTCTATAAGATTAGGTATTTCAATGGATAAAAATAGTTATTAAAAACAATCAATAAAAGGTTATGTACCAGGAGAACCGGATACAACAGACCACGAGTACAGCCCTTTTAAAATTTACATATTTAATTTTTAACAAAAACCAACTGTACCATTATAGAGAAAATGGTTACTTTTTATCGATTTACAATAATTTCAATATATAGGGTGTCCCAGAATTAACATAACCAGACTGGAAGTCGCCAATTTTGAATAGAACCACCACTTTAATGACATTTTTTGATTCAACACGTAATTTTAGGAGAACCTTACAATTTAATTTACACCCATAATCCTGACGAATTAGGAGGTAGGCCTAATGACAGTTGAAATCAGGATTCTTCCTATAAGAATAGAACAAATTTTCAAGTCCATTAGGCCTACTGTAACGTATATTCCTAGTCCTCTGAACATATATTTTTAAACAAACATGTCCCAGCACAAAAATGTTTTAGACTCTTCTTTAAATATTTTCCACCAGAAATTGTTAGTTTTGTTATGAATTATTTTATTGTTTCATAGCTTTTACAATATGGCGGAGATAATGAAGAATGTTTGGGGAAAGTTAAACTAACTATGAGATAATCTATATTCTATGAAGGAATATCTCTAAAATTACGTTCTAAGACATTTTCATGATTAGACGGTTCTTTTTAACGGGAAACGTTCAGAGATGATGGATGTCAAATTTTTCCCACGTTAGTCTTTTCTGAAAACTAAATTTCAGTGGCCATTATCGCCTATACTA
Source organism: Neoaliturus tenellus (assembly GCA_030545055.2). NCBI lineage: Eukaryota > Metazoa > Arthropoda > Insecta > Hemiptera > Cicadellidae > Neoaliturus > Neoaliturus tenellus. The sequence goes on from CM061532.1 coordinate 65,998,132, forward strand.
TTAGGATAATGGGTACAAATTAAGTTCTAAAGTTGTCTTAAAATTACGTGTACAATAAAATAAATGTAATAATAAGCAATGGTTCCTATTTAAATTTAATGACTTCTTGTCTTGATAGGATATTCCTGGTACACTCTGTACATTGAAGTTATTGTAAATAAATAAGGCGTGACTAGTTTACCTATAACAGCACATTCAGTTTTTGTGAAAAATTTACTTTTTAATTTTTATAAGGGGTGTTTGTTTGGTCAGAGATACCCGGTATAAGTATACGAGTACTTTCAGAAGGACTTGACTGAAACGTTTCTATCACTATTTCTTACACTCTTATGTCTCAAATTATTTTTTTCAGTGTTTTGTGTGATTTTCTTATACTACAGTACTACCTGGTAATCCCTCAATGTTGAAAGTTAATGGTGTTGAATATTCTGAAATGATTTCACCCCTGTTATGGCCAAATTTCCGTTCCGTTCTTCACTGAGCCAGGTAATAGCTAATATCCGTATTTGTGAATATGCCGGCTTTATAGCGGGCTTTATGGACGTACACTGTTTGTAGCTCAACATAATTGAAATACTGCTTTTATTATTAAATTTTCATTAACAATAAAGCATTCCTACCAGAAAATGTAATTTTGTAGTAAAAAATAACTAGTCATTAACATTGGTATAACAGATTTTAACAATACGAGAAAAAAAATAATCACCATTGAATCGGAAAGAATTTTCAACTGCAAAAAGTAAAAAAATTAATTATTAATTAAATCGATTAGTAATATTGATTACTGAATTAATATTATTGATATACTTACTCAATATAATTTTCACCATGCATTAGTTTTAACTCTTAAAATCCCCTAGTGCAAATAGGACCTGCAGTATACCATGCTTGTCTTAAGAGTCTATTTACAAAAATTGATGGGACCTTCTTGGGGGGTCCTGGGAGTGTCCCCGTTGTGTTGCAGGGGCTGATGTATGCCTCGCACTGCCGATGGTCTTCTCCAGTGTGTAGTCAGAAGGAAAAACATCATGGAAGCTGACGTTGAACTCTACATGCCCATATGTGACCCCCAGCATGTACGTCACCTTGTGTGTCTTAAGACATTTACATCTTTTGCTCACAAATTTCTAAAACAATTTAAAATTTTTTGCAGACACCGGTCAAACTTCTAAGCACGTTTAACTCCAATGGTCATTGTGTGCTCGCTCTCGAAGGGATAGAATATTAAATGATAGGAAAGGATAAGAAAAAGATAAAATACATAGCAGATGACGGATAGTGTATTACTTAATGGGCTTACCCTCATGCTCCTGTGACAACTAGTATATACCTATATATAGGCTCAAACAGACAAACCCCACTCGGCACCCAGACTTGCATATCAAATCAACCGACGGAACATTCAAGTTCCCAGCCATAGGTTTTCTTGCTCGGATGGAGGATGGAGGCTATGCTCTGTGGCCTATAATATAAGTAATAAATCATAAGTGAAGGGAAATTTGTCATGGTGGATAGCAATAGTATATTTCGTCACTGGTTCGGAAAGTGGTCGTTACCGGTCCAAGATCGAGTTTCAAGTACGAGGTGAATTCGAGTACTTGAATTAGATCAAGCTCCGGTATACCAATTTCGGACGAGTTACAAAAAGTACTTTTTATCACTGTATGAAGTATACAGTATTGGATTAAAGTTAATATTTTTACCTCTATCTCTCACGTTGTTATTTGTTTATCTTGTATTTGAACTGATTTCAGCTGTTGAGTAATAATAAAAATTTTCGTTGACATATATCATTAACGGTTTGTTATTGTTTCATTCGTTACAATAATCAAAACAATTAGGTGTGTGAAAATTGTACAATTAAGTCACTGTAAGTCGAATAGCGAACTAGTGGTGTTAAATCTTGGATGTTTTTACCGGTCTAGTCCCAAAAACTACTATTTTTCGGCCTACTCCCGCAACCCATTGTTTACTGACCGTTTATCCAACCCTTTGGGAATCGACTAGTTTCGATCACAATCCGAATGATCCGAAAACAACGTTTATCATAAATTTATGGTGAAAAAGATTTATCGCACGCTATAAAATCTTCTTTGGTAGAAAAAAACCCTAGGACAAATTAAAAACTGTTTTAATGAAGTTTTAAAAGTAGACGTTGAAAATCTATAATTGTTGAACTCTGTTATATAAAAAAAAAAACAGGTCCGTTATTTTGGAGATTTTGTTTTGTTTTGTTTTTTTAAAGGAAAATATGCAAAAAAATACAAGTCAAGACTATATGAACTTTTATACATCCAAATTCACGAGATGCCTTTGGGATTCGTATGTTAGCGTCGGAACGGAGCAACGATCAACCCCGTGGGGACCGGTTGGGGGTTGGAAGGGGGTGAAAAGGGGGTGTTGGGAGATGGGGGAGGGGGACAATGACGTCATACGACGGCCGTAACGTCATCGGAATCGATGTCGGAGCGAGAGCCACTTGTTGACAGGCTCTTGGGCTGCCCAGCAAATCGTATTTATTTTGTCCCGTACACTCTGATTACACTCAGGTCACTAACGACACGAGAAAAACCCTCAGGATTTATACACCACAATGCCTAGCTTTTATAACTTACAATATTTATATTATATTACACATCTATTTGTGTGTGTTCATAGCAACCATTCATATTATATGAATTTATATCAGTCGTAAAGTAACTATATTTAATCATAAAAATATCAGTTTGTTGCTGGGCCATTTCAAAGTTGTATCGACATTTTTATGCTGAAGAAGGGTATACAAAAATGGAAATTATAAATAGTCTAATAAATGGTCACTAATTATCACATTCAGGTTATCGTGATCAGTTCCAACGCTGTTTAGATTAAGTGGAGTAGAAGTGCATTAGGGACAGAGAGGGCTGTAATAATACAGTGGAATTGAACTAAAACCGGCAGTCAACTATAAATTTTGATTTTGATTTGGAAAGAAAACCTTTTACTAAAGGCTTTATCAAAGTATGAGAAACACTAGGTTTAATTTTTTATTTGTGTATTAATGATTGTTTTAATAGTGTGTAGTCTTTATTTAAATATATTTTATACATAAGTATATTATCTATCGGATTTTGATATCAAAGTGTATTATATCGTATTTTAAACTCACATTCTTATTATAAAATAATTTTTATAACACTGCATTGAGTCGCGTGGGAGTGCTTTTGGAGGACAATCTCCTTTAATTTGGTAACTTTTTATTTAATAATTTACTTTATAAAACACAAATACTTAAAAAGGAGGGATATTTTCTAAGTTTAGAAGATTTTTATGTAAACATTTGTTGAATAGCCCGTCAAGTCATTGTTAATAGTTAGCTGTTAATCAAGTTTACTTATTAATTATATTTATGAAAATACAAATTAATGTCGATGCTTTTGTTATTTTCAGGCTCTGTTATTGTCTAGATTTTGTAAATGTACCTGTTGATAAAATCTATTAAAATCTTTTACCTTTTTTAAATTCATTGAATTTTCAGGTTCCTAAGTCTTTTTGATTGGTTTATGCGTTTAACAATAAATAATTTGAAACTTACAATATATGCCAAAAATTTAATCGTATTGTAAATTGAAGTTAATCTTAGGCTTATATATAACTACTCACGAAAGACAGTATTTCAGTTTGCCTAATGAGTTTCAAAGTTGTGTCGGAAGAAGTTATTCAATTACAGTTATAACGAAGAAATAGTTTCCCGAAAGTAGTTTAACTTTTAATTAGGCTTAAGACAGGAAAGTGTTCCTAAAATGTCTGAACTGAGTAAGCATTAATACTTAGAATACTATAACTTCAGCTATTTTAAGAAAATATGACACACCAGTCAATGATAATTCCAGGGTTGTTTGGTCTTGAAAGTGTTTTTGCATAACATTGAGTCACACCGAGAGTAAATATTATTAATATATATTATTAATATACGAGAGTAAATATTATTATATTATATATTTACACTATATAACACGTTAATGCAATAAGCAATACTATTAATCAGGTATAAATTATCTATATATTAATAGGCAAGCATGTTTCTTTTCCTCCTTTTTTTTCTCAGCATGTGTGTATCGTAGTAGAAATCTATGCATACCGTTAGAAAGGTATAGTATTGTAGATGAGCAGAATCCCATTCTAATTAACACCAGACTCCAAGACTATGTTGTTTTTAAATAAATGTTTTTAAACTTTTTAATATCAATTTGAACTTCTTGGGTCCAGATCAACTGAAGTTTTGGTCAAAAATCGATCAGGAGGCGATCTCTAGTGGAATATAGGTCGCCCTCTGATCGACTTTGGACAAAAAAAATCAGTTGATCTGGACCCAATTCGTTTAAAAATATATTACTGAAACTTATGTTTTCCTATATTTCTAGAAATTCAAACAGTAATTTTTTTTAATTTTTCTTTCCAATAGTAACAAAAAAATCGTTTTAAAACAAATTAGACCAGTATTATTTTTAATCTGGGAGATTATTTATAATAACCCTATATAATGATTTCATCCATTACCCATTTTCCACAAGATTAAGGTAATCCAGCACTCCCTATCTCCGCCATGTTAAATAAGGTGTCTTTAGGTACACATAACTTACACAAATACTGTGATATCAATCTGAAATTTTTTCTAATTATTTTAGTGACCTTTCACAACAATAATAAGAAGTGGTTTTATTGTATCTAAAAAAATTTAGTTTTTATACAGTTTTTAAAGTTATATATATTTTTTATGAAATTTTATACATAATAGAAGCTGTAAAATTAAAACCATGAGAGATCATTCGATTCTGATTCGTATTATTGCTTAGCAACCTGCCATGGTCATGTGTACCAATTTTTGTGAAGATCTATTAAAAAATAAAGGGAATAATCGTACCAAAGAATCAAAAATTAAGTTTTTCGGAAAACGACAAAAAACTAAAACCTAAAAATTAGCCTTTTTAAGGCCAAGGACGAAAGATTCATCGTCCTTAGATAGCTTTTAAGCATTCAGCATTAACCCGACAATTAAGGCCGAAGATTGCTTTCATCGTTTCTGAGATAGCATTTGTAGCGCGGCATCGTAGTTCCAGTTTTCTCTCCTGCAGCGCTAGCGGCTCAACAAGACAATTGGAGCGCCTCGACCACCAGCCTCGGTGGATCAGTTGGTTAAGGCGTTACCTTTCTGGCCAGAAGGTAGCGCCTGGGGCGGGTTCGAATCCCGCCCGGTTCACCGAGGGGGGAGTTGGTGTCAGTGCACAAATGCATATGATATCGGCGTCCTCGGGATAGGCTCCTGGCACAAGCTGCCAGGAACCCTGAAAGCTCCGGTGAGGCAAGCCTATGCTTTTAAAATATAGGGAGGACCTGATATTGTATGTATTTGTGCACTGACACCAACACCCCACTTTGAAATTATGGGTCACAACCCTACCCTTACATTTGAAAAAATTAAGTTCAGTCCAATATGGCGGATCCAAGATGGCGGACAAAAAAGTGAACCATACCAAAAAATAGTATAAACTAATCAATGATGTTTGGTGGTGGTTGGGAGTCAATATCTTAAGAAATGCGGAAAAAATTAGGGGGAGGGACATTAAAAACTCACCCTGTATACTCTAACTAGCACATTGTCTCCGCACTTCAACTGTCAAAACTATCCCAAAGAAACTTCTTTTTTCTCGCTATTTCATCGTAGTTTCCCTTGACCAAATAAGATCAAATCTATTTAAAAATATCATATGGAACATCCACGGAAATAAAATGGGCTAGTGTCTTGCTATATTCAAATATATTTTGTCGTATATTATACAGTTTATCAAAATCCGTTTTCGTTTTAGATTCACTTCTAGCATATTTGTACTGATTAGTTGTCGGATTTACGGTACACTATACGATAGAATTACTGTAAACTTTAAATGTAACATAAACTATGTTAACGTTTTCATAATGAATCCAATACATTGGGTGTTAAAATTAAAATACTAACGGGTTACTTGTTTGTAGTACACCATAAAATTACGGAAACCATAGAATTACCATAGAATTACCATAGAATTACGGAATCAAAATCATAAAACGATCATATAAAGGCAAAGAACTTTTAACATACATAGGGGAGGTAGATAATAAGCAATCTTAAAAAAATGAGAGAGATACAATACTAATTCTAAGCACAAAATGTATGTGGACCTAATGTTAACTATCAAAACAGTTAATATGTATTTAAATATTTTATTTTTAAGGATATTAAGAATATGTGTTGAAAACAAGGTATCTCTGCTGTTTGCAATGCCAACCCCATCAAATTTTTCTTCTTTAGAGCTTTAGTAAGTTATATATTCTTAATATCCTCTTCATCGTTCATAGTATCTGATCCATCACAATCATCACACTCACCCCTTCAGTCATACTCACCTTAAAATACGCACCACAGAGTGCATCGGTGTTTCAAATAAAGTATCTAAAGTATCTAAGTATACAAAGAACATTTCATGCCAATTCAAATAAAACCTACAAGCACTTACGCCTTTCACGTTTGATCCTGCACTTTTGGGTGCTTAACCGACGTTTGGGTATATTTTGCTTTATATTTCTCAACGATGTATCCATCTTTTCCCTATACTAATTACATACACAAATAAATATTTAAAGACATTGAATACATAGACCTTATGTATTTAAAACTCAATTCCACAAGCCTTGATTATTTAATAATAAACAGCTTAAATCTTAAGTAAATTAATCAATGATACCTGACCTAAAAATTATACTAAATTATAATTTCAACATAAACATTAACTTAGACTTAAGTACGTATTTCTCTATAAGATTAGGTATTTCAATGGATAAAAATAGTTATTAAAAACAATCAATAAAAGGTTATGTACCAGGAGAACCGGATACAACAGACCACGAGTACAGCCCTTTTAAAATTTACATATTTAATTTTTAACAAAAACCAACTGTACCATTATAGAGAAAATGGTTACTTTTTATCGATTTACAATAATTTCAATATATAGGGTGTCCCAGAATTAACATAACCAGACTGGAAGTCGCCAATTTTGAATAGAACCACCACTTTAATGACATTTTTTGATTCAACACGTAATTTTAGGAGAACCTTACAATTTAATTTACACCCATAATCCTGACGAATTAGGAGGTAGGCCTAATGACAGTTGAAATCAGGATTCTTCCTATAAGAATAGAACAAATTTTCAAGTCCATTAGGCCTACTGTAACGTATATTCCTAGTCCTCTGAACATATATTTTTAAACAAACATGTCCCAGCACAAAAATGTTTTAGACTCTTCTTTAAATATTTTCCACCAAAAATTGTTAGTTTTGTTATGAATTATTTTATTGTTTCATAGCTTTTACAATATGGCGGAGATAATGAAGAATGTTTGGGGAAAGTTAAACTAACTATGAGATAATCTATATTCTATGAAGGAATATCTCTAAAATTACGTTCTAAGACATTTTCATGATTAGACGGTTCTTTTTAACGGGAAACGTTCAGAGATGATGGATGTCAAATTTTTCCCACGTTAGTCTTTTCTGAAAACTAAATTTCAGTGGCCATTATCGCCTATACTATTAGGATAATGGGTACAAATTAAGTTCTAAAGTTGTCTTAAAATTACGTGTACAATAAAATAAATGTAATAATAAACAATGGTTCCTATTTAAATTTAATGACTTCTTGTCTTGATAGGATATTCCTGGTACACTCTGTACATTGAAGTTATTGTAAATAAATAAGGCGTGACTAGTTTACCTATAACAGCACATTCAGTTTTTGTGAAAAATTTACTTTTTAATTTTTATAAGGGGTGTTTGTTTGGTCAGAGATACCCGGTATAAGTATACGAGTACTTTCAGAAGGACTTGACTGAAACGTTTCTATCACTATTTCTTACACTCTTATGTCTCAAATTATTTTTTTCAGTGTTTTGTGTGATTTTCTTATACTACAGTACTACCTGGTAATCCCTCAATGTTGAAAGTTAATGGTGTTGAATATTCTGAAATGATTTCACCCCTGTTATGGCCAAATTTCCGTTCCGTTCTTCACTGAGCCAGGTAATAGCTAATATCCGTATTTGTGAATATGCCGGCTTTATAGCGGGCTTTATGGACGTACACTGTTTGTAGCTCAACATAATTGAAATACTGCTTTTATTATTAAATTTTCATTAACAATAAAGCATTCCTACCAGAAAATGTAATTTTGTAGTAAAAAATAACTAGTCATTAACATTGGTATAACAGATTTTAACAATACGAGAAAAAAAAATAATCACCATTGAATCGGAAAGAATTTTCAACTGCAAAAAGTAAAAAAATTAATTATTAATTAAATCGATTAGTAATATTGATTACTGAATTAATATTATTGATATACTTACTCAATATAATTTTCACCATGCATTAGTTTTAACTCTTAAAATCCCCTAGTGCAAATAGGACCTGCAGTATACCATGCTTGTCTTAAGAGTCTATTTACAAAAATTGATGGGACCTTCTTGGGGGGTCCTGGGAGTGTCCCCGTTGTGTTGCAGGGGCTGATGTATGCCTCGCACTGCCGATGGTCTTCTCCAGTGTGTAGTCAGAAGGAAAAACATCATGGAAGCTGACGTTGAACTCTACATGCCCATATGTGACCCCCAGCATGTACGTCACCTTGTGTGTCTTAAGACATTTACATCTTTTGCTCACAAATTTCTAAAACAATTTAAAATTTTTTGCAGACACCGGTCAAACTTCTAAGCACGTTTAACTCCAATGGTCATTGTGTGCTCGCTCTCGAAGGGATAGAATATTAAATGATAGGAAAGGATAAGAAAAAGATAAAATACATAGCAGATGACGGATAGTGTATTACTTAATGGGCTTACCCTCATGCTCCTGTGACAACTAGTATATACCTATATATAGGCTCAAACAGACAAACCCCACTCGGCACCCAGACTTGCATATCAAATCAACCGACGGAACATTCAAGTTCCCAGCCATAGGTTTTCTTGCTCGGATGGAGGATGGAGGCTATGCTCTGTGGCCTATAATATAAGTAATAAATCATAAGTGAAGGGAAATTTGTCATGGTGGATAGCAATAGTATATTTCGTCACTGGTTCGGAAAGTGGTCGTTACCGGTCCAAGATCGAGTTTCAAGTACGAGGTGAATTCGAGTACTTGAATTAGATCAAGCTCCGGTATACCAATTTCGGACGAGTTACAAAAAGTACTTTTTATCACTGTATGAAGTATACAGTATTGGATTAAAGTTAATATTTTTACCTCTATCTCTCACGTTGTTATTTGTTTATCTTGTATTTGAACTGATTTCAGCTGTTGAGTAATAATAAAAATTTTCGTTGACATATATCATTAACGGTTTGTTATTGTTTCATTCGTTACAATAATCAAAACAATTAGGTGTGTGAAAATTGTACAATTAAGTCACTGTAAGTCGAATAGCGAACTAGTGGTGTTAAATCTTGGATGTTTTTACCGGTCTAGTCCCAAAAACTACTATTTTTCGGCCTACTCCCGCAACCCATTGTTTACTGACCGTTTATCCAACCCTTTGGGAATCGACTAGTTTCGATCACAATCCGAATGATCCGAAAACAACGTTTATCATAAATTTATGGTGAAAAAGATTTATCGCACGCTATAAAATCTTCTTTGGTAGAAAAAAACCCTAGGACAAATTAAAAACTGTTTTAATGAAGTTTTAAAAGTAGACGTTGAAAATCTATAATTGTTGAACTCTGTTATATAAAAAAAAAACAGGTCCGTTATTTTGGAGATTTTGTTTTGTTTTGTTTTTTTAAAGGAAAATATGCAAAAAAATACAAGTCAAGACTATATGAACTTTTATACATCCAAATTCACGAGATGCCTTTGGGATTCGTATGTTAGCGTCGGAACGGAGCAACGATCAACCCCGTGGGGACCGGTTGGGGGTTGGAAGGGGGTGAAAAGGGGGTGTTGGGAGATGGGGGAGGGGGACAATGACGTCATACGACGGCCGTAACGTCATCGGAATCGATGTCGGAGCGAGAGCCACTTGTTGACAGGCTCTTGGGCTGCCCAGCAAATCGTATTTATTTTGTCCCGTACACTCTGATTACACTCAGGTCACTAACGACACGAGAAAAACCCTCAGGATTTATACACCACAATGCCTAGCTTTTATAACTTACAATATTTATATTATATTACACATCTATTTGTGTGTGTTCATAGCAACCATTCATATTATATGAATTTATATCAGTCGTAAAGTAACTATATTTAATCATAAAAATATCAGTTTGTTGCTGGGCCATTTCAAAGTTGTATCGACATTTTTATGCTGAAGAAGGGTATACAAAAATGGAAATTATAAATAGTCTAATAAATGGTCACTAATTATCACATTCAGGTTATCGTGATCAGTTCCAACGCTGTTTAGATTAAGTGGAGTAGAAGTGCATTAGGGACAGAGAGGGCTGTAATAATACAGTGGAATTGAACTAAAACCGGCAGTCAACTATAAATTTTGATTTTGATTTGGAAAGAAAACCTTTTACTAAAGGCTTTATCAAAGTATGAGAAACACTAGGTTTAATTTTTTATTTGTGTATTAATGATTGTTTTAATAGTGTGTAGTCTTTATTTAAATATATTTTATACATAAGTATATTATCTATCGGATTTTGATATCAAAGTGTATTATATCGTATTTTAAACTCACATTCTTATTATAAAATAATTTTTATAACACTGCATTGAGTCGCGTGGGAGTGCTTTTGGAGGACAATCTCCTTTAATTTGGTAACTTTTTATTTAATAATTTACTTTATAAAACACAAATACTTAAAAAGGAGGGATATTTTCTAAGTTTAGAAGATTTTTATGTAAACATTTGTTGAATAGCCCGTCAAGTCATTGTTAATAGTTAGCTGTTAATCAAGTTTACTTATTAATTATATTTATGAAAATACAAATTAATGTCGATGCTTTTGTTATTTTCAGGCTCTGTTATTGTCTAGATTTTGTAAATGTACCTGTTGATAAAATCTATTAAAATCTTTTACCTTTTTTAAATTCATTGAATTTTCAGGTTCCTAAGTCTTTTTGATTGGTTTATGCGTTTAACAATAAATAATTTGAAACTTACAATATATGCCAAAAATTTAATCGTATTGTAAATTGAAGTTAATCTTAGGCTTATATATAACTACTCACGAAAGACAGTATTTCAGTTTGCCTAATGAGTTTCAAAGTTGTGTCGGAAGAAGTTATTCAATTACAGTTATAACGAAGAAATAGTTTCCCGAAAGTAGTTTAACTTTTAATTAGGCTTAAGACAGGAAAGTGTTCCTAAAATGTCTGAACTGAGTAAGCATTAATACTTAGAATACTATAACTTCAGCTATTTTAAGAAAATATGACACACCAGTCAATGATAATTCCAGGGTTGTTTGGTCTTGAAAGTGTTTTTGCATAACATTGAGTCACACCGAGAGTAAATATTATTAATATATATTATTAATATACGAGAGTAAATATTATTATATTATATATTTACACTATATAACATGTTAATGCAATAAGCAATACTATTAATCAGGTATAAATTATCTATATATTAATAGGCAAGCATGTTTCTTTTCCTCCTTTTTTTTCTCAGCATGTGTGTATCGTAGTAGAAATCTATGCATACCGTTAGAAAGGTATAGTATTGTAGATGAGCAGAATCCCATTCTAATTAACACCAGACTCCAAGACTATGTTGTTTTTAAATAAATGTTTTTAAACTTTTTAATATCAATTTGAACTTCTTGGGTCCAGATCAACTGAAGTTTTGGTCAAAAATCGATCAGGAGGCGATCTCTAGTGGAATATAGGTCGCCCTCTGATCGACTTTGGACAAAAAAAATCAGTTGATCTGGACCCAATTCGTTTAAAAATATATTACTGAAACTTATGTTTTCCTATATTTCTAGAAATTCAAACAGTAATTTTTTTTAATTTTTCTTTCCAATAGTAACAAAAAAATCGTTTTAAAACAAATTAGACCAGTATTATTTTTAATCTGGGAGATTATTTATAATAACCCTATATAATGATTTCATCCATTACCCATTTTCCACAAGATTAACATCGGAGCTTTGAAAGGATTCGGCCCTGTTGGCCGATTTGAATTTTAATGGGATTCTGCTTATCTACAGGACACTACCATTCTAACGATTAAATTCGATTTCTTCAACGATGTACACAAGCCAAGAAAAAGTAGGATAAGAATCATGATTGTGTATTAATATATAGTTTTTTTTAATAAGTAAGACAAATTAGGACAAAAACTACAAAAGAGGAAGTAACGTTGTATCACATGTAATTAATGTTTAACTCAAATAGCAACTTTAAAATCATTGATCCCCCAAATTAGTAGAACAATGTTACAAACAAATAAGTCTTATTACTGAACATTTAAAAGGTATTGTAAACAAAGGTTGTAACTTATTGTTTATATTGTTGATGGGCATAAACATTTATGCTCCAAAATGATCATAAGATGCTTAAAAGAGGATGGAATCTGTCAAGATAGCAGTTAAAACCGTAAAATTAAACTTTTAATCACGCAAGTTTGTTGGAAGGTCAGGTAACTATGAAATAATCAGGTGTTTTAATACAATTTATTTCAAACTGGTTCAAACTATGGATAATAAAAATGTTCAACCTATTTATTATATTACAATTCAAATTTTGAATGTATTTCTTCTTGTTTCAATTTAGTTAATAGAATTGCATGTGTCAATCCTACAAGTAAAATTACGGGTAAGGTATATGTCATGTAATTAAATTGAGAGAGAAATAATATCTGCTAATGAAATAAAATAGAAAGCATGTTACCATAGTCCGGTGAATTGCAGCACACATTTCGTGTATACCTTCATGTTAATTGGTGAAGTGGGGGCCCCCTGGGATAAAATATCTTCTTTCTTGAAGCACTTCAATTTAATTTCACTTTTTACTAATTAAAAGATATTCACTGGCTGAGAGCAGCTTAAACAATTTTATTAGATATAGAGAGAGACACGTTTTTGGCACATGAGGAGCCTGTCTGGAGTCTGGTTCATGACTGGGGGAGAGTTAAAGAAGGAAGGACGTCAGGTCCAAAGCTCATTGGTTGAAAAGTGTGTGTGAGAGAGAGAGCTATTACAAATGATCTATTCCTACATATGGTTTGAATAGGCTACTACTGACATTGTTGTTTGAGCTGTTTGTACAAATTAAATCATTTTGGTTCTTCTCAATAAGTTTACAATAAAATGAACTATTTATTAATTAAATAAATTATGTCCCTGTTTACAATAAAAATAAATAAAACAATATACATTGTTGATTAAGTTTTGATAAACTTATTAATCTTAACTTATCTTTAATAAATACTTAACATCCCGCCCCCCTTGATCCGATGGGATCAACCAACAAAAAATTAAAAACAATTTCATAAAAAAAGTAAAAATCTTACTTGACATACATTTTTACAAAAGAACAAAGGGGTCATTTCATTGTCCATATCACTGCTCAAGTGGAAGAGGGGACACCTTGACGACGGGGCGAGTGATGAGACCTCCAGACGTTTTGACTTGAATAACACGGACGACATTATCTTTCCCAGGGATGACGCTGAACACTCTTCCAAGCTTCCAAGACAGAGGAGATGCATTATCTTCATGGACTACCACCATGTCACCTATCTTGATGTTGGTTTGCGGCTTTTTCCACCTTGAGCGTTGCTGGAGGGAGTGTAGATACTCTTGACTCCATCTAGTCCAAATATTTTGAGCAAAGGCTTGAACAAGGTGCCATAGTTTCAATTTTTTTAAGTTTAAATGTTGAAGGTTATGTTCTGGAATTGACACAAGAGGTCCACCTACTAAAAAATGACCCGGGCTAAGTGCTTCAAGTTCAGAGGGGTCCGCAGAAAGTGGTGTCAATGGCCTTGAATTCAGTATCGCTTCGACACGAGCAATGAGTGTAGAGAATTCTTCTAGAGTTAGTATTTGGTCACCAATAACACGCTTCAAGTGATGCTTGGCGCTTTGAATGGCTCTTTCCCAGAGGCCTCCGTGATGTGGTGCTCGAGGGGGAATGAACTTGAACTGGATAAAATTTTCTTGTAAAAACTGTAATGTTTTTTCTTACTGAACAATGCCCTTAAATGTTTCACTAAGTACTCGAGAGGCACCTACAAAGTTGGTTACATTATCACAGTGTATTTCAGAGACCATACCCCTTCTAGATACAAATCTAGTAAGTGCTGAGATAAACGCTTGTGATGTGAGATCCATTACTATCTCAAAGTGCACTGCTTTGGTTGTAAAACAGATGAAAACACACAACCTTAATTGGCTGTAGTCTTCTTAAGAGATGAAGTTTAATAGTTATCGGACCTGCATAATCTACTCCGGAAATAAGGAAGGGTCGTGTTGGAGTGATTCTATTAGCTGGTAGGTCTCCCATAAGAGCAGAGGCAAGAGGGGGTTTAGTGCGGAAGCATCGCAAACACTTGAAAATTCTTGAGCAAATTGTGCTACGTGCTGATAAAATCCAGTATTGAAGACTTAAGATCGACTGTAATTGTTGGGGACCACAATGGAGGTGTAGACGATGATTATAATCAATGATTAGCTCGACAACATGGTGTCTCTTTGGCAGGAGAATCGGATGCTTGGAGTGGTGCTGAAGTGAAGAGTGCCGCAATCTACCACCTACTCGAATCAGACCTTCTGAGTCCACAAAAGGAGCCAAGCTTCTCACAGAGTTTGATGGAGGTTGTCCATTTTTCAAACATTTCAGATCATCGAAAAAACACTCTTGCTGTACAGATTTACATATTATTTTGGAGGACCTTTGTAATTCTGAGATGGATAGAGGACCTGTAGATCTGACCTTCTTACAGTTGTTTATGAACCTGAGCACATATCCAATAACGTGTTGTAGCTTGATCCATGATGAATATTTCTGAAGTACATCCCATGATTCTATAGATGTGGATACTAAACTAGGCAGTTTTGGTGGCTTTGTTTCGGGCTAAACATCGAGGGAAAGGGGGGAAAAATTATTAAGTTCACTTGTAACTTGTGGTTCGGAGAGCCAAGAGGGGCCATTCCACCAGAGATCATGGTGTACTAACGATTGGGGTAACACTCCTCTACTGGCACAATCTGCCGGATTTTGCTGTGAAGCAATATGATTCCATACATGTGAGGGCAACCATTCCTGAATTTCTGCTATTCTGTTAGCAACATACACCTTAAGCCGATATGAAGGAGTATTTATCCAACTTAAAACAATAGTGGAGTCACACCAAGCCATTATTTTGTCTATCTTAAGATGAGTTTGTAATTGTTTCATACAGTAGTGAAGTAGTTTGGACACTAGTAGGGCACCGTTGAGCTCGAGACGAGGTAGAGACGTGTGTTTAAGTGGAGCGACCCGAGATTTTGCAATTAGTAGTTGAACAGAAACTTTTTTGGTTTTGTCCATGGATCGTAGATAGACACATCCTGAGTATCCTAGCTCACTTGCATCGCAGAATCCATGTAATTCTATTGAGGTTGCACAAGAAATTTCAAGGTGACGAGGGATCTTGATGTGTTCAATAGAAGAAAGCTGAGAGTGGAAAGTGATCCATCGTGATGATAAATCTTCTGGTAAATGTGTGTCCCAGTCTAACCCAAGAGCCCATATATTTTGCATTAATGCATTAGCCCAAAATACAACAGGAGTTAACCATCCGATAGGGTCATAGATGTGGGCTATGACTGAAAGAACAGTCCTTTTTGTAGGGGTGCAAGGGTGAGTTTCAATTACATATGAAAAATAACCCCCACTGGAAATCCATTTTAAACCCAGAAGGGAATATAGTGGCTGTTCCGGAGTCCTTAAGTAGAGAGGTGACTCATGGTGTTCATCTGGAACTGAGTTAAGAAGTTCTGGACGATTCGATGACCATTTCCTAAGTTGAAAACCACCTTTTGACAACAGTTCTATGACTTCCTTCTGTAATTGTAAAGCTTCTTCAACAGTTTCACTTCCTAGAGAGCATCATCTACATATATCTGAGTTTTAAGGGCAGGAGCGGCCAAAGGGTAATCAGATCCTTCATCTTCGATGAGTTGCTGTATGACTCTGTTAGCTAAGAATGGGGACGATGTCATGCCATATGTCACAGTGGTGAGCTCATAGACAGTTAACGGCAACTCTGGGCTTTCACGCCAGTAAATCAACTGAAATGGGCGGTCTTCTTCATGGACGGTGATTTGTCTAAACATCTGTTTAATATCGCAGGAAAAAACTACTGCATGTCTTCGAAAGTCAAATACGATATCACACACATCGTTTTGCA
The DNA here is from genome assembly GCA_030545055.2 of Neoaliturus tenellus. Classification (NCBI taxonomy): domain Eukaryota; kingdom Metazoa; phylum Arthropoda; class Insecta; order Hemiptera; family Cicadellidae; genus Neoaliturus; species Neoaliturus tenellus. The sequence continues at coordinate 66,014,559 of CM061532.1, forward strand.
ACTTGGGTCCTGAATGCATGATTTCATTCAATGAAACTCCAGAGGTTGTTGGAGCAGAAGCATTGAAAACTACTCTAATTTTTTCTCCTTTCATGACCCCATGATGAGGCAAAAAATAATGAGGCTGATTTAAGATTTCATCAGTTGGACAAACGCTCATATGCCCAGTGCTTGAATAGTCACGCATAAAATCAATGTACTTTTCTTTAAGTTCAGAATTCAACTTCAGACGTTTCTCCAATGAAGAAAACACTTTGAGAGCAAGTCCCGATGATTCACCAAGCTTTTGAGGGCTGTCCTTGAAGGGTAAGCGAACAATGTACCTTCCTGTGTTATCTCTTGAATGTGTGGTGAGAAACTGTTTCTCACATTCAATATTATCTGGGGAGAGTTTTACCTTGGATGGGGGTTCTTCACTTGACCAAAAGCGCTGAATAACATCATGAAGTTTAACATGCTCGGTGCAAAGAAGTGTGTTAATCATATTTTCCGAAAAACCAGAAGGATCAGGTGAGGTAGTAGGCCCAATTACCACAAAACCAAAAACTGTTTCAATCGCAGTGGGTTGATTTTCACCTAATGATACTTGTGGGCCACACAAAGTTTTAGCAAACAGGTCAGCACCTATCAGCATGTCTACACACATGGGTGTGTCAAAGCTAAGATCAGCTAAGACCAAGTGACGCAATTTCTTTCTAACGTTTGACGAAACAGCACATCGTGGGAGGTCATTTGTAATTTTATTCATAATCAAAACAGGGTGAGATTCAGCTAACTGTTGACCAGTAAGTGTGGAAATATTAACATGGGTAAGTCCTTTAGTATCAACACAATGAGCCGACAAGCCGCATACTTGGGGTAAATCTGCGTAAGAGCGTTGTACTTTCAACAAACTAGCGATGTTGTTAGTTATTATGGAAGAAGCAGCAGCAGAGTCCAGAACCGCTCTACATACAACAAGGTTACCATTGGGAGCAGTTAATGACACAAGAGTTGTTCCTAACAAAACAGTGCACTTTGTTGACGCAACACAAACAGGATTTTTATCGTCATTACCATCTACAGAAGTAGTTGTTTGAGGAGGCTTTGCTTTGGGCAGAGATTTTAATGGTGACTTTCCTTTACTATTAGATGACGTTTGAAGGCCTGCATCAGTTTCAATATGGAGTAGGCTATGGTGACGACCCTTACAAACTGAGCAAAGATATTGGGATTCACATGCACTGTGTTTATGAGAAATTCCCAAACAATTAGAGCAATACTGTTTAGTCTTAATAAACTCATATCTTTTTTTAGGGGGAAGGGCTAAAAACCTGTCACATTTGTAGATTTTATGGCTGTCAGATTGACAAAAATTGCACATTGACGTGCGAGAGTGAGTTAGCAGCACTGTTTTATGAGGAGAGGAGTGAGTTTTTGCAGGCATAGAGGGCCTATTCACAGTTGAGTTATATTTGCCGCTGTATGTGGGGGGTTTATGAGTGTTCATACTAATTTTCTGTGAGGGCATATTAGCAGCTTCAAGTTGTGTACACTCAGCTTCCAAAAAGGTGACGAGTTCATTTGCAGTGGGCATTACTTTGGAGTCATCGCGGGACTGCTCAAATCTTTTTAGAAGTTCTGAGTTTAGTTTACGCAGCAAAAGAGTGACTAAAATATTAGTTTCTTTCTCAACATCAACCTTTAGAAATTTTAATGCACTTACATTTTCTTTATAAACATTAACAAAATGTCTCAAAGCCTTAATCGAGGTTTGATTTACGCTAGGCAGGTCAACAATAGCATTAACATGAGAAGAAATAATCAGTCGGGAATTCTGATACCTCCCAATCAAGGTCTCTCTAGCGATTAAATAATTAGCACTTGTTAGAGAGAGTGACTTAATAAGAGAAAGGGGTTCGCCAGACAAACAGCTATTCAAGTAAACAAACTTTTCTGTGTTAGAGAGCCTTTCATTCTTATGAATAGTATTCTCAAAAAAGTCATGAAAGTTTACCCAATCAGTTTCCTTGCCAGAAAAATGAAATAACTTAAGCTCAGGTAATTTAACACTTGACTTCTGCTTGTCAGTGTGTGGCGCAGGGGATTGAGGTTGATCCTCTTTGGGCAAAAGACTTTCCGACACGGTAAAAATCTCAATTAAAATATCTTCCACAATTTCCTGATATCTAGAAATTTCATTTAAGTCAACTTTAAGTTCAGCTTCTTCTTCTTCTTCTTCATTAAGGATTTCATTTAGATATGAAATAAAATTAGCCTGTTTCTTTTTTGCTTCATTCGTAAGGAGTTTAATCCTATTGATCTGAGTTGTGGTCAACTCATTAGGGGGTGTGGTGATATCTTGCAAACGCTTGAGGATTTTATTGAGACGAGATTGAAGGACTTCAGCGTGTTTCTTAAAAACCGGCAACTTCATGATGAATTACTTTACAACAAGTCATTAAATTAACTGAGCAGTGATATTTTCCCTATCATGGGCCTGGTAATGCTTAATCAATAAAGGAATTGAAACTTAAACTCCTAATAACCTCTGAAAATTACAAATTCAAAGTACAACAAATCTTTGCTTTAAAACGCAAATTTAAGCTTGACAAAAATAATTCAATAAGCCTATTTCCTGGCCTTTAAAAATGATATTACAAGTGAAAAAATTCAGTATATTAAATAATACTTATTAATGGGATATAGTACACCAGGTATTATTTATAAAGAACACAATATATTAGGCCTACTGTAGTTGCTGTGAATAAAACATAATAAACCAAGATTACTTACATAAATGTTGAGATGATTTGTAAATGGAAAATAAATCACACTCACTTTAAAGAAGAAGGAATCTAAACTCCAAGACAACTTTGCCTTATTAAAATTGCAAACAATTGATTCCAGCTGAAATAAAATTACTTCACTTGTTTACTAACAACTCTTGAAAAGCATTGAGATTTCAAAAATACAAACACCCTTCAACCATCAAAATATATTTTCACAACAAACACTATTTTATTTAAAAGCCTTCTTAATTCAATTGCAATTTATTCCAAAAATATATCCAAAAATAATAAGTACAGAACAAATGTACTCTTAATTATTGTCGCATTAAATTAATAAAAGATCAATATATTTATTGAAATGAAAAGATATATTAAATTACTTTAATAAGAAAAATAGCTTATGTGGTTGTAACCAATAACCTCAGATAGAAATAAAAATATTCAATCTCAGTACAACTCTAGAACTGCCTCAATTGTATTGTGAGTCACATTCCATTTAAAAGATAAGTTTGCAAAAATAGAAATATTACTACAAAAGGATCAATCTGAATTTTCAGTGCTACCAACTTAAGTCTGGAAAGAAACAAAATTACAGTACTCAACTCTATTTGCTCTCTCTCTCATGTTCATGTTCTGTTCATGTTTTGACAAAACTTGTATTTCATGTCTGTTCAGAATTTTGTGAAACTATTTCACTTTAAATAAAATAGTTTGTAAAGTATTTTCACACTGGTTTTACTTCAGAAAATATAGTTTATCACTGGAAATAAAAATACTTTGCAATAAATTCACTTATTAGGAAATAAAAAAAAGGTCACTTGAAAATTAATTCATGTTTAATCTCCAGTTTGTGGATGTATCACTTCTTGCTGATTTATTAACATTTTAGCAACAGTTTATGTACTAAAACATCCGGCTCGAAGGACCAAAAAGTCATGTAATTAAATTGAGAGAGAAATAATATCTGCTAATGAAATAAAATAGAAAGCATGTTACCATAGTCCGGTGAATTGCAGCACACATTTCGTGTATACCTTCATGTTAATTGGTGAAGTGGGGGCCCCCTGGGATAAAATATCTTCTTTCTTGAAGCACTTCAATTTAATTTCACTTTTTACTAATTAAAAGATATTCACTGGCTGAGAGCAGCTTAAACAATTTTATTAGATATAGAGAGAGACACGTTTTTGGCACATGAGGAGCCTGTCTGGAGTCTGGTTCATGACTGGGGGAGAGTTAAAGAAGGAAGGACGTCAGGTCCAAAGCTCATTGGTTGAAAAGTGTGTGTGAGAGAGAGAGAGCTATTACAAATGATCTGTTCCTACATATGGTTTGAATAGGCTACTACTGACATTGTTGTTTGAGCTGTTTGTACAAATTAAATCATTTTGGTTCTTCTCAATAAGTTTACAATAAAATGAACTATTTATTAATTAAATAAATTATGTCCCTGTTTACAATAAAAATAAATAAAACAATATACCTTGTTGATTAAGTTTTGATAAACTTATTAATCTTAACTTATCTTTAATAAATACTTAACAGTATATTTGTATGTATGTTTGCAAAATGGCTCTTAAAATTGTTCCAACGATTTTCCCAAAACTTGGCAAATGTCTTAGGTCTGAGATAAAATAGTATTTGAATGGGCCTAAATGCTAGGAAAACCCTTATTTTTATCATCTTCGATTGAAATGGCAAAATAGTAGTTTTCATCATTAGGACGAAAAATGGTCATTTTCTGTGCGTGATCGCAGTTTACCGCGATTAAGCACAGAAAAAACACTTTGTATACAACGATTTTCATCATACTGAAAAAATCAAATGTATAACTCATTTTAAAGTAAACTAATTCAAATTTCACAGTACGTTTTCGTTTATTAGTTGATTTCCATTTTAATTTAAGTATTCTTTATAAACAGCTGATATATACGTTGAAGTAAAGAAATGTCAAAATCTTGCATTAAAATTCGTTTTTTTGTTTACGAGTCTTGAAAGTCGTTTTTTGTTTACCTTTGGTTACCTTATTCGCTTTGAATTAGTTGTTTTTTGCTTGAGAACAAAACAACTTTTAAGGTTAGCGTACGGCAAAAATTAACAAATGTTTTTTTCAGTGCACTTATAACAAGACTACAGAAAACGCAAACTTTCTAGACTAAATGCAGGTCAGAAAACGGCTGTTCTACGTGCAGTATGATGAAACATAACATTTTTATGGAGTAAAAATGAAAGACTTGCTGCAATCAGCTGACTGAACTTTAAATGTACAAACCACGTTCTTCAGTATAGAAGAAATATCGTTTTCTTTTTTAGGCACTTACTGAATTTCTGAAAGATGAAATTATAGTAACAAACATTTTATTAGTTTTAAAATAATTATTCATACTGTTGATTATGGATGTTTAGAAAAAGTATAATACAAGGATAAAAAACTAGCACTATGTTGATATAAATTAAATTAAACCCCGAAAGAGTTATTAACAGTGATGAAACTAGAAGTTAATCGAAGAAGTTAAAACCACGTGTTACAGATTCAACCTAAGGTTCAACAACATACCAGAGCACATTACCAGTGGGCCTACAACAAAACATTCTGTAAGGCGAGTAAGAGGACGCAACGTGCTCGTCTTCAATTTGACATTTTGGTCCAAAGTGTAGGACTTAAACCGGTATCATTACTACAAAGAATTGTATACATTTACCGAGCAAATGCTCGGACAAACGGCACTCAAATATAAAATTTTAAAGTAGGGTAATCTATACATGTAAATAATAATTTGTGATATGTTTGTGAAACCTTTTAAAACGATCTTCTTCCCCTATATCACTATGTGTGTATGAATTTGTACACCTTTTAAATAGAAAGTATTTCTAAATTATCGTATGTAATTATTTAGGTTCCTTTATAACATATATTTGATATTGTATATTATTTGAATAATTGTATATTTTGTTTGGCTTGCCTACATTTTACAACCGATCTACCGAGTTGAGCATAGTAAGTAAAAAAATAAAAGGTTACAACTAACAGCGAGTGTTACCCTATAAATAATGCAGGGAAAACAATGTTGAAAGTTTGAATCCACCCTATCTGATGAAAATAATGCTAACACTGTTATGTTGTCCGACCTCTTTAATTGCTTATAGTAAAATTATGAGCAAAGTAAAGTTAAAAAATATATTGTTTATTTTCTAAAAGTAACAAGTAAAGTTATGATAAAAATTGCTATTTTGGGCTTTATGTATTCGCAATATTTAAAAGGCCAAAAACAGCACTGCCTTAAAAGAGTAGCGAGAGGAAGTGAAGCGAAAACTACGAGTAGTTTACTTGACAACGACAGCGACGGACGGGTCACATTTCTCATCTTTGTTTAACTTCTGTTTCTTGACACTGTAATGAATTGTCTTTTACACTCCAAGAATTGTAAAATGTGACTTCTTAAACCATGGATGGGTTTTTTCTCAATGTTTTTAACTTAACATAGAATATTTTTTAATACTGCAATGTAACAAACTAGAATTTCCTTTGTTTTTATACTATAGATTTTATATTGAATATTTTTACCTATGTATATTTTGAATGTATATATTTATTATATATAATAACCCATATTTTCGTTTTTGTTTGGTGACGAGGGTATCAACATTATTTGCTAGCTTAAACCCACCCATGGCACAACAGGGTTTCCAGTTGCCGAAAAAAGACAATTTTGCAATAAATATTAAGCTGAGTTTTCCTTTGACACATTAACATATATTGTAAAGTTATAAAATATATTGCTAAATAAATATAACAGTTAATTTCCTTTCATTTTTAACACACATAATACACTTAAAAATAAAAAAAGGACATAGTGTAAATAAGGCCTATAGTGTAAAATTGGTAAAACGTTGTTTTTACTATGGAGCAGTATTTTTGGAAATAATATTTTTTCAGTAGGGTGGGTATTCGGCAAGACTTTAATTTTACAATAGTTGTACAAATTCCTGATAGAAGATCGACAATGCGATGGGTCATTGCATTTCAGACCGCAGAATCGATGGTGAGTAGTAAAATGTACTGGGTGTCCACATTAAGCGTTCAAACCAGAAAAATTTGAATTAAGCTTTAAAGTGCAAATTTTAAAAAGCTCCAGAGTGCCCGACGCGACGGTTCACTAGACTACATGCTTTAACTTTAGGAATTAAAATTGTGTAGGATAAAGTACATTCATTGTCACTTTAACATTATAGGCTCGAATAGGAGAAATTATCAAACCCCAAAATGTAAATAAATCAACAAAGTTAAGTTGAAAAATACGGAAATTATTTATAATTAATTTAAAATGTGACCACTCTTTTTGCACCACCCTGTCGTATTTAACAACCAATATGCTTGTTAGTAGACAAAAAAGTAGCAAATTAAATAGAGCAAGAAACATTAAATACCATTCAACAAGTGTGTTCTAATTATACAAATAAATAACTCCAGAAAATTCCTCTTTATTATTGTGGCGAAAAATCCCACATTCTTCCAATGAGATTGCCAACCTTAGTCTGTCTATCTTGCTGAATCTAATCCATCTTTCTGTTTATTGTCATAGGATTTTTTATTTGTTGTTTTTTAACGTAGAGGAATGTTTTTAAGTAAGAACCAAAAAGAAACGGTGTGGACCTCACCTTATAAATAAAAAACAACTAATACCACTAAACAACCCTACAGGTAACGGAAATAAAAACCAGAATCCTTTCGGATGACTTCATACCTGAGCGCGTGTGCTCCGACTTCATTTTAAAGACAAGAGCCAAGGAGTCAAATACCGGTAGTTAAAGAAGCAAACATTTTTTAATAAAAGAAAAACTTATTGGAAGGTGGAGTGAGATAAAACTGCCTAAGTTGCGTATTTCTGTTGCATTTGCCATGCATAATAACCCCTTAAATTTTTAACACTGACTACTAAACACTCTAGAGTAGTATAAACTCATTAGCATAATAATGAGCACATGGAATCACATAGAATCGACTTATATCTGAACATTTCAGTTCTTTGTGGATATATATTTTTTATTACTTACATAATGCGTATACTTATTTTTAGACACTGCTTAGTTTGGGCTAAATATAAGGTTTTAAGATTTGTGGCATTGAGAAAGTCACGGATACGTTTTTGCCATTCATTATGAAATTAATATCTGATATTTTAATTTACAACTATTCAGTTTTTCATAGACCTAGGCACAATAAATACGTTACAAACATATTAAAGTCACAATTGTTTAGAGAAGATATCCTTGGACAACTACCTACAAATCCATTTATTTATACTTAAAACTTTCCAATAATACAATTAAAATAAAATAATAATCTACGTGACTAAAAATTTATTAAAATTAAGTAATATAATATTCCTCCATATTAATTTTATAGTTTTATATCTTCACGACGTTGAACAACATTTTAAGTTGCTTAAATAAAATAATGGTTTTTTATCTCAATCTTCATAAAATCACAAAGTGCTCCTTAATTTGTGCTATACGCATGATTTTATCTAAAAATACAGATAAGATGTCTTAAATATTTTTTCAGCCGAAGCCAAAGTTGGAGCTGTACAAGGTAGACAGGTAACATTGCGGGAAGAACAGAAAGGAATTTAATGAAATTACACCGTTTGTCTTGGTATAACTCCCTAACAGTGGTCTGCTCTCCTCGCGCTGGCTGACATTATTTATGGACGTATCGTTCATGCCCTCCAATTCATGATTTTACTAAGTCAACAAGAAATTGTGTTCTTACACAGTATATCTATAGTGATCAAGGTATTACAGTACTGTATTATTGCAATGTTAGTAAAATAAGAGAAAATACATTCTTCTTGCAGCTATTTATAGCAGTAGAACTTTTCCAAGTAAAAGAGACAGGTCTATGTTAAAAAATCTTATTTTTAAAGATATTATACATTTTTTATAAAAAAATAGAGAAAACACTCTCTAGCTATAAAAAATTAGACAAATTTAATTATGTTTATGTGTAAAAATTAAGTATAATTTTGATGTTTATAAACTCTTATTTAGTCAGTTTGATGAACAATACTAAATCTTAATTAATCGGTCTTCACGTACGTCTTATGTTTAATTATTTGTTCACTTTGAGTTAGCGAAGCAAAGAATATGTAAATTGTATTTTTGCTGTTTGGTGGTAAAATTTATGCAATTTTGCTCCAGAAAATATCTTGTAGATCCAAAGAACAACATTGAAGGCAAATAGGAGTCATGGAGGCGGTAGATTCACATCTAATCACTTTAGGCAGATAAAGACAAATCGTAAAGGTTCGTTGAACTCAGCGCGTTTGGGGTGATATCACTGAAACTTCTCTAAAATCGCAATCAGAGATGCAGTATTATATATTAGCTGGGAGTTTGTTTAAATTTACAACATAAAAACCCAAACAGGTTTGCAATTTGTCATTTTTAAACCAAACTGGCTAATTGGAAGAAGTCCTTTTAAAACCTTAAACAAACCCAATTTAGGGAAATTGTTAAAAGTTAGTTTTTACTGGTAAATTTCATTACAGAACTTTATTTCTATGTAGGAGTTTACTATTGTATACCATCCAATTTCATCTAAAATTCCAAATTCATCCCTTTTCAACCAATAATAAAATAATAAGCTTATGCTTAATTTTTCTTGTGTGTACAAGAAACAATAGTCTGAAAGAAAATACACTTCAAATGTGGAAAATATACTTCAAATGTTCATTGCATAATCTACTTTGTATACCTTTGAATGATGGATGGTAGAATTGCTTATTGCTTACTTTAATCGAGGCTGATGACAGTAATTCATTCATATACCATAAAATAAACTTTCCATGGCGAAAATCGTATTAACAAGATAACAGGAGAAATCACTCATCCAAGTAATTAAACTACACCCTTGTTTGCTGGAAACCGACATAAATGAATTAGCAAGTTATCAATCAAAACTTAAAGCAAAATTGTTTTAGCCACATATTGATTTCCTAGATAATTTTGACTAGTAGGTTCGATTCTAAAATAAATCTAAAAATTCTTAGTTCTAAAATAGCTATTTTCCGATTGAATTTTAACGAATTTAACTCAACCCATCTCGAATTTTAAAATGGCTGCCATTTAGGTTAGGGGTAAGATACCTCCTGTTTGTGCCATTTCATTTCAGTTGATAAGCCGTAAGATTCATAAGATTCACTCGATAGGGGTTAACTTTGAAAATTTGGGGCTGCCCCAAAAAATCCCATTTTTAGGCCTGGGCAAAGTTATGACTTTGATGAAAAATTGCATTTCTTTGTGTCGTTAATGTTACGAGTTTGGTTTTCCTACTGCACCGCGTAGGAAACAACCTTAAGCGTTTTTACAACCTTAAGTGGTGTTTGTTTTATGTTCCTATCGTTCCCCATAGTTTATTTATTTGTTCCAATGAACCAATTAAATAATTAGAAAAAACAAATTAAAAGGTTTCAAACACAGGATTTTACACACTGTACAACTAGTTAAGTTATAATTGTATAAATGTATAACTAGTTATAAAATAGTAACACTGTATAAAGTGACCTATTGTTAAATTAAAGAATATTAGCAAATTCTTGCTCAACGGAGCTGAAATTCATGGGTAGAAAATTAAGCAATATACTGGTGCTGCGTATATAAGGATGATTTAGGGGTCGACGTTCCCTACCCTCGGCCATAAATAACTGCCGTGACTTAATGTGTCTGTGGAGGGTAAAATGCATGTTTGTAGCAAGTATTCTATGAAAATGTGTTCAAAATTAAATTAAACCATTTCAAAATAAGTTCTAAAAGAAATATTCAAAATTAACAGTCATATGATACAGAAACGAAAAAGTGTTAATTTGTAAGAAAAAGTATAATACATACAAATCAACGTGATGAAAAACAATGATTCATTACTAATATTTTTCTCTTCACCCTTATTTTTAACATATTTAGATTTACAACAGTAATTACACTTAAATAATATAAATTGTAAGTTGTAATGTAAATTTCACGTCAGTTCACTTTAAAAGTCTTTTTGTCGTTTCCCCAAATTAATACTTACAAGCTAAAGTTAAATACAGCTTCACTAGTTATGAAGGGATTAATCTATAATTGATTACAAAACACTTCAATGAAAGCATATCTACATACTCAGTCCTATGGTGTTTTATAGGAAAATGAAAAATATCAATCTCCACTGAAAATTCGTGGAGTACGTAGGTATGCTGGTGTTTAATAATGTTTATTCTATTAAATGACAGGTCAATGTTAGTAACGGTCAAACAGTTTCTGTAAAATTTACACACAGAATATCTGCTTCAAGAAGTTAACGTTGTTTATGTTACAAATTCCTCCTTGGATGGTAGAACATTGGTAGAGCTCTGACCCCAAAAGCCAGCTTTATTTTGATCCCACATTAGAGGTTAATATTATTAGCGGTCACTTCTGGATTTGCTACCTAACTAATGACATTAGACCTTTTTGTCTTTAGATCCCTACACTAATTGGTTTATCGGTCCGTGCTTAGCGGTAGTCTAGGGTTTCCTTTGGTAAAATAATAATTTCAATACCATTATTCTTCATATTTTTACTATATTGTTTTTCTCATGAATACCTGCTGTACTTTTCATTTTGTGTGTAAATTAGTTTCCCTGCTAAATTTAAACCTTACACAAATTAATGTGAAATCTGTGCACGGTAAGTCCGTGTTTACAATTTATTAGTACCGTTTGTGGGGGGGGGGGGGCAAGCAACCAAGTTAATCACTCTGCTAGAGCTTTTAATTAACTGAAACCCTACACGATTCCTGAGGAAATTTCACGCTGTTAAAAATTAACTATTCAACCAGTGTAAGTAAATAAAAATAACCCTCCTTATTTCACAATTGTATATACGCATATCGTTAGTTTTAAAAATTGATAAAACTGTTGGAACTCAATTAGTATTTCAAGATGATTCCTTTGCATGGGATTTTTTTCATGAATTATGCTATTTATGGAATCGGCAAGCACCATAGAAAGTCTCTAGCCCTTTCACTTGCGTTGAGCTGGAAGGGGCGATTAAATAAATGCCATTCCATTTTGCTAAGCAGCATTCATGGATTTAATTTTCTCGGAGTTAACACCATCTTGGAAACCAGTGGCATTCTTGGGACATTTATTAAATCCAAAATAATAACACCATTGAATTGCTGATAAAATCCTCTACTGCCTGAAAGTTATCGACCATAGATAGCGTTTTTAAGTGTTTGGTAGAAGCTGCTCGAGGGGTGATATAAATTAGTAACCTCCCTGTTCTCAATGCTAGCTCTCTTGTCGAACAAGGTGAATAAAAATATTTGCCCATGTGTTGTAACCGAGTTATAGCTCTTATCTTCTTCCATTGAGGGAGGGTTTGAGCAAATAAAGCCCATATGTTCAATACTAATATTTCGTTGTCGTCGGTTGATTTCTGTTGCCCCAGTCAAATAAAGTCTGTTTTAGTCAAATAAAGGAAGGCCTACTGCTGTATATCACTCGCTCTTCATAGTTTGTTTATGCAGGTGATGTTGCACTGGCATATCAGTCCCAAGAATTCCGACACTAACAAATGACCTCACGACCATCGATGGATGCTTTAAAGCCTGGTTGCTAAATTAAAACCCAAATAAAACTGAGGTCTTGCTTCGGCTTTAAAAATAGACTGGCCAACCCAAAGCGTAAAATAGTATTCGACGGTGTTGACCGTAAGTATAATGATCACCCATACTATCTAGGAGAGACTTTAGATCGGTATATCACATTCAAAAGCCACTTACATAAGGCAGGAGCTAAGGTGAGAACCACGATAAAGGACAAGTTCTGCAAACCACTGCTTCGTCCCTGGTTTACTAAACCGCTACTTACTGTGCTTTCGTTTGTATTTTATATCAGAAAGTATAATTTTTGCTATGCAACACAGTATATCTGTCAAAACTTATTGGTATAGTACTTAAAATATTATTCAAATAAAAAAATATTGTTTTGTGAAATTTGGCATGTTATTCACATACAGATGTAAATTTGCATATTATTCACAAAAAACATCATTGGATATACATGACAATTGTGAATCTACGGATAGTGTATAGGTTACTCTCTCCAAATCAGTCTTGTTGCTTATGTTTGTGCATCCATGCAAAACATCGTTCCACAACAATACAAAATGATACTTCAATGTTCTGTTCATCGTGGAAAATGCGTGCGGAGGATATTTTGGAGGATACCAAATTACTTCTAAAAGTATTATGTTATATTACTACATAACCATACTTGTTACATGTTCACTGTTACGTTTTATTTCCAGGGTACTTGAATGTGGTGTCAGATTTGTTAATTATGTGTTAAGTTTTTGAATGTTCACATTTTTGAGGCATAAATGATCCTTATATTAGATGTAGCTGATATAAAAATGTTATTATTGCATATTAAACACACATTTACCATTTGAAACCCTTTAATTGTAATCGTAGGAGGTTCACAAAGGTTTGATTCTCTTGAATAGGTTACCGGTAACTCGACATAAAAAGTTTCGTTAGTCGTTCTAGGTAAAAATGTCAAAATGTTGCGAACATTTTCAGTTTGTTCAATTGTTCAACAGTTTTAACGAGGCCAACGTCCTAAACGACTGACATAAGCATTCACTGTCAATTTTGAAACGAACAAAAATTCCGTTATTTGATTTTGAGAACTCCTTCATTTACCTCATTCACAAATACCTGAGACTGTAACTGTACAAATCACGAACAAAGTTAAAGTGTTGAACAAAAATCAAAATAGGAGTAGAGGCTTGGGAAAATGTTTGGTATAGAGAATTAGTCGTTAAATTAACGGGGGTTTCAGCCTTATTTGATCTCACAATATCAACGTTGCCATCGAAATTAATTGACAATGAAGTACTATTGCCAAATTTCTTCAACTAGACAATAGGATAACATTAATAATTTGTTTTTTATTGTGTGTTTTTTATTTTTTTTTATTTTTAACTTATTTATTGCATTGCTAAGAATAAGTTAAACAATTTACGGAATGATATTGATAGGCCTACTCTGTTGCGCGATAAAACGTTATGTCGTCTTTAACTGACACTTATACAACGTAGTTATTGTTGGATCACTGGTGCCATCGCTAAACTCTATAAATTCATAAAAATTAAACTTAATGAACTCTAAAATTGGTTAATATAATTGAGAACTATACAATCGGATAAATTAATTTATTAAAATAAACATATTGCATTGATGAATGTTTCATTTGTCATGACAAAATAAACACCTGAAATCAAAATAATGACAATAATTAAAATATAAAGTAAAGGTATTGTGTCTTTATCTGGTATTAATAGAAATAAAAATAAAAATAGAAATAACGAGGTGAATACATTGAAAAAACATTTAATAAATTGACTTTAAAGTATTAACAAAACCTGGATTGATAAACATAAACAAACATCCTAATTGTAAATTATAATCAGCTGTTATAGACAAATTAAAACTGAATAACATAGAGTAGGCTACTGGCAAATAATGTAGTTATCAATTTTAGAAATATACAACATTCTTCCCCACTTAAATTCAAAAGTCCATTGAAAAAAATAGAAAAGATTATTGAACTTATTCACATTACATAGTCTTTGAAGCGCTCAGGTTGTTTCCTTGTTCTTTGTGAACGCCTTTGGTTTTGCATTGCTATTTCCCGTGCAGGTACCTCGTCCGGTGGGATTTCTTGGTTTGGTATTTCTTCATGAACGTTATCATTTCGAGGCTGTCGGATTCGTGGGACCTCAAAACACTGAGTCGGTCCAAAAGAGATAGACTTCTTCGATGTTTTGTTGACTAGTGTGGAATACAGCTGGTTTATATGTCTTTTTATTATCCTCCCACTGTCCAATTGAACCAAGTAATGAAGTTTTCCAATTTTCTTGTACACTTCACCAAATTCCCAAACGTTCTTGTTGTTTTTGAAAAACCTGACTTGCACTCTATCCTTGACATTTAAGCTTCTTGAGGATTTGCAGTCATTCTTTGAAGGTTGTGGATTGTTAGGGAAAATAGCATTCAATCGAATCCTGAGTTTTCGATTCAAGTAGAGTTCAGCTGGTGACTTCTCGCATGCTAGGGGTGTAGCTCGATATCTAAATAATATTTTCTTTAGCCTTTCTTGAATCGGCATTTGTTCATTTGATGTCGCTAGAAGTTTGTGCTTTAATGTTTGAACGTTTCTCTCGGCCAGGCCGTTAGTCGCTGGATGACCAGGAGCGATAAACTTTTGATAAATTCCATTGTTTGTACAATAGGTTTGAAAATCATTACTCTTGAAGATGGTAGCGTTGTCCGATACCATTTGTTTTGGATAACCATGAAAAGAAAATATATCTTCTAGGAGAGTGATGGTCTTAAAGGAGTCAGGGGCATCTTTTGAAATTTTGACTTCTGCCCACTTTGATTTAGCATCAACACAGATTAGAAAATAATTGTTATCAATTGGTCCTGCATAATCAATATGCACTCGTTCCCAGTTACTTTCAGGTGTGTCCCAAAAGTGAACTTGTTTTGGAGGATTCGACTTCGTTAAAGCGCATTGTTCACAGCTTCGAACTATTCTTTCAATATCTTTGTCCAAGCCGGGCCAGTAAACGTATCTTCTTGATAACTGTTTCATTTTAGTCATCCCTAGATGTGTCTCATGGAGTTCTTTGAGTATCTTCGACCTTAGAGTTCTTGGTATGAATATTCTTTCTCCTCGGAAAACTACTCCATCTATGAGTGTAAATTCAGAGTCTTCGGCTTTATTTTGAAGTTCTTTTACCAATTTGGCCAGTTCTTGATCTTTTTCTGTCTCGGTCTTGATTGTTGAATAGGTTATTTCTTCATTTGAAATCTGAAAGATCTTGTCGATGTACACTTCATTTACTTCATCACCTATTATTTGATCATTTGAAGGTCTAAGTTGTTTTACTGGAGTCCTAGATAAGCAATCAACGTTTTTGTTTTCCTCTCCTTTCTTAAATTTGACTGAGTAGTTGAAACCAGATAAAAAAGCTGCGTATCGTAAAAGACGTGCAGATGTCATTTGTGGAAGTATTTTGTTTTGATGGAGAATTCTTGATAGTGGTTGGTTGTCTGTGATGAGATAGAAATGTTTACCGAATAGGTAGTAGTAGAAGTGATTGACTCCAAATATAATCGCTAGAGCTTCGCGATCCAATTGACTATAATTCATTTCAGCCTGAGTCAGTGATCTTGAGGCGTAGGAAATTGGTCTTTCAATTCCTTCGATACTGTGGCTCAATATGGCGGCAACTCCAGTAGGGCTGGCATCTGTAGTTAGGTTCATAGGAAGGCTTGGGTCGTATGGGACAAGAACGCGATCACTACAAAGTTCAGTCTTCAACTTCAGAAAAGCAGATTCACATTGTGAACTCCATAGCCAACGTTCTCCTTTTCTTAAAAGACATCGAAGAGGGTAGGTTACGGTTGAAAAGTTAGGTATGAACCTTGCGTAGTACGTCACAAGTCCTAAGAATCTTCTTACTTCATCAGGATTGGAAGGTCGAGGCATGTTCTTGATTGCTTCAGTTTTTGCTGTAGATTTTTTTATTTTATTGTGTTCAATAATGTGTCCTAAATATTTAATTGATTCTGAAAAGAAAGAGCATTTTTGTTTGTTGACATGAAGATCATAATCCGAAAGTCTTTGAAGGCAACGTTCAAGGTTGGAAGTGCATTCTTCAAGCGTACTTCCATGTATAATTATGTCGTCAAAGTATGCTTCGGTTTTGGGAACTCCTTTTAAAATCTGGGAGAGGATTCTGTTAAATTCTGAGGGAGCTGTTTTAATGCCAAAACTTAATCTTTTCATCAGGTAAGTACCTCTGTGAGTCGAAATCGTCTGGATTTTACTGCTTTCTTCATCGACTTCTAAGTGAAGGTATGCCTTGAACAAATCGAGTTTGCAGAAGTAACGTGAGTTACGGAGACTACTCAAAACATCATCAATTCTTCTGATTGGATGATTGGCTTGCACTATTCTTTCGTTAACCCCACACTTGTAATCGACGCATAATCGTACGCTTCCGTTAGGCTTCGGTATGACAACTAAGGGTGATCCCCAGTCGCTACAATTTGTTGGAGTTATTATTCCACTCGATTCAAGTTCGTCTAATTCTTTGTTGACAAGTTCACGTAGAGCATGAGGCACAATACGTTCACGAGTGAAAATCGGTTTTGCTCCTTCTCGAAGTTGAAGAGAAACTTTGATACCGGGTACACATCCTACTTTTTCTTCAAACACACTTGAAAAGGTCTGGAAAATTTCATCTGTAGACTTGTTAGATTGAACATTTGAAATTGGGCTGGATTTCATTTGATTGTATACTTGTTGAAGATCAATGTTTAATTCCCTTATCCATTGTCTACCTAGTAAGGCATCAAAACCCGGTGGAACTATGTGTAACTCTCCCTGCATTGATTTGCCATTGTATTGAACATTGACAATTACTTTTCCCTTAGGTTTTATGATGTTCCCGGTGTATGATTTGAAAAGCAAGTTGGTGTCATGTAGGGGAATATTTAGGTTAAGGCGTTGAAAATCATCATCTGCAATTAGGGAATACTTTGCGCCAGAATCTACCTCAAATTTTTGTTCTTTACCATTGATTGTGACATCAACTAAGTATTTGTCTATGTCAGGCGAGACCTCAAACAAATCGACAATATTGTTGTTTTCATTAGGAGAACATAGCTCAACTTTGTTTATACCATAGCCTTTGGCTGAGTCTGATTGATTAGGGTTTGAGTCATCATCGAAAGAATGGGTGTTTTGCTTTACTTTTGACGAACTCATTAGAGATTTAATGCAAACCTTAGCTACATGTCCGCTTTTCTTACATAAATTACAGAACAGCTTTGTACAATCGGTGCGACAGTCATTTACTTTGTGGTTACTTCTTCCACACCTGATACACAGATTCTCGATACCTAGGGCTTTGAAGTTGGGTCGAGGGTTACGAGAATTTGACCTATTTTTGTTAGTCCTATGGGTTGACTGTGATCTAGACCGACCTCTAGAAAATTTATTGCAGGAGCTAGAAACTTTACTAGTGTTACTGATCTCATTGGTTGAAAAAGAGGGTCGAACAGTGTTTTGACTTTGAGTGAGTTGCTTACTTTCTATTTTTGAAGCTTCTAGGGCAATGGCTTTAGTTAGGATTTCATCGAAAGAGGACAAGTTAGACTGCAAAATGTTTTCTCTTAACCAATTATCTCTTAAGCCACGAATGAACTGGGCTCTAAGGAAGGTGTCAGCAATGGATACAGATTTTTCACATTCACACTTTGTTATAAACTCACACTCTGTTAAGTCACGTTGGAGATCAGCTACGAATTCAGAGATTGACTGGTTCTCCTTTTGATATATATTTAGAAAATAGTGTTGAGATACCACAGCACTTTTCTTAGGCATGAGCATTTGTTTGAACGATTTGATTAAGAGATCATAACTAAGTTTATTGACAGGATTTTCAGGACCTAAATATGAGGCAAGGTTATTGTAATGGATAGATCCAATTGAAACACACAGAAGCTGGGCTTGTTTCTCCTTGTCAGAAACATTTCTCATCAAACAATAGTTTTCAAATCGTTCAAGATAGCAAGAAAATTTCTCTTTTTTCGAATCAAAATTTTCAAAAGGAATTAGATTAGATGAGGTTGTGTTTTCAGGGTTTTTATCTTTACCACTCACAAGGTTTGCAATTGTAGTAAGAATGGCCTGTTGTTGTTGAGACATTAATTGCATAAACTGTGAAAATTGATCAGGATCCATTGTTAAAAATTGAAACTACTTCGAGTTGACGAGAATTGAATGAAAATGCTGTTTGAATTAACGTAATACAGTTGAAAACTATGGTTCGAGTTGAAGGCTTGAATTTGGGTACCTTGCCTTACCTTGATCCATCTTCTAGTTATTTTCATTTACTAAAAATTTTGCACTGATAGTTCTTTAAAACAATTGAATGCATTTTATCGTCGCCAAAAAACTATTGTGTCTTTAACTGGTATTAATAGAAATAAAAATAAAAATAGAAATAACGAGGTGAATACATTGAAAAAACATTTAATAAATTGACTTTAAAGTATTAACAAAACCTGGATTGATAAACATAAACAAACATCCTAATTGTAAATTATAATCAGCTGTTATAGACAAATTAAAACTGAATAACATAGAGTAGGCTACTGGCAAATAATGTAGTTATCAATTTTAGAAATATACAACAAAAGGTTTGTCCGCTTTATTTAAATTTGTATGGAAAACTTCAACTTCAGAGAGGGTTGGGTTGTCTTTGATAGGTATCATGTTTCTGAGATTCAATAACCTTGTTATTATTATTTTAAAAAATAGAAATAATTATGTTGAATAATGTCTTTCATTTATTAAAACCTAAAGAAATAACCTTAAATTTGAAAAAGAACTTTTTAATACGAACTTTTTTCTCGTATCGGATGTACGACAAGAAAGCTATCTGCTTTGGTGAGAGGCGATTCTTCAGTTTAAGCACCTAAATAGCCTAATCACCGAATAGAAAGTACTCATTAGACGATTTAGATTAGAGTTACCGTACCATAAAATCTCATTTTATGGCTTCGATACGTAATAATTCATGTTTAAATTGTAAACGTACATGTCCGATCATGATCAATTTATAGGCCATACAAATATTTTTTTAAATAACCATTTAGTGATAATTTTTTAACTGAAAAGGGTCTACAACAACTGTATATTTGTATAATTTGTTATGTAAAGTTTTGTAGTTTCGCATTAATCTTTTTCTAAAGGTGTGATATTTTGATAATGTTATTTGGAAGGAAATTGAGGGATTTTCCAAATTTCTTTTTTACATTACCTTTGAATAATAAAATTAATCATATATACAGCTAACCATATAATTTGTATTTACAGTTAAACAAACAGTGGTTGAAATAATTTTTCTCAGGATCTGTACGACGTCATAGTATGTTTCGAGTGATCTAACAAGTGTGCCACTTAGCTATGTCACTGCATCACAACAGATGTTAGTATTTAAATCGTATGAGCTAAGTGATATCGCAAGAGATAACCCTTGATGAAGGATAGTATATTAGAGAAATTTGTCTTGTGAAAGGGACTTAAGTTTTTATAATCACCGACAACCATGCTTTCGTTGTCAACGGTCATAAACTTAAGAAATAACATTTAAAAGATGAAGAAGGCTGTTTGATGAGGTTTTAACATTAATTTTATCGGTCATATATATAATAAAACAGCTAAAGGTTACTATAAAGAAAAAGTTTTGTAAATCTTAAGCAGCAATGTTATCTTAAAACAGTAATTTACGTGAATATACATAACCTCAACACCTAAACAGAATTTCTCATCTCTATAAGAACTAAAACATTATCAGAAGAATGACTATACACCAAACAAAATATAATTCTATTATTATTTATTTTATTTTTAAATATATTATTATTTTGGGTTATACTCAGTTATTTATTAGAGCACAACTTCTTCTGAGATTATATCAACATTTTAAGGTAAAAAGTTTTTATGGTCATTATGTTAAGATATATACACAAAATATCTAATTTGCTTAAAGATGTCTGCAAGCAGTTTAAAAGCTCTTTCCGTTTTTAAAACTATATTATGTAAATATTTTTCACTACGAAGATGAGATGACGTAAAAAGGTCAAAGATCAAGGATGCAAATTAGTTGAGCTCAGTTATCTTTCCCTTGATTGGCTTTTCATTGTAATTTTCCTTCAAGATGCAATGAAGATCTCGTCTTTTATTGTTTCCGTTTGTAAATGAAGAAATAGACTGATAACCTATTTATCTGATACCTCTAGATGAGAAATAAATTCTCCCAAGGAATACATTCAAAAATGATAATCAATAATACCATTTAGTTAATTACAAAATTTCCAAAATGCACTTTAGCTTTTTGAATCCTTGACACAAGCACACATTAGTATTACTACGAGCATCGAATGATGTCAGCAATCTTACAAGGATTAGGTTTATATGGTTCTTTGTACTCTCTAAGGCTGTAATAGTTTATTATGAAATCATTTACTTAAATCAAATATATTATTCTTATATCGACCTCAATTATGTGGGTTTTCATAAATTAATTTTCTTTTTATTCCACTAGTCACACTATACTAATGTTTCTGAAAATAAAAAAGTTTCTAAAGATTTCTAATTCGTTCTCAACCAATAAATAAATATAAACAGAAAGCCGTATCGATTAATAGCTTCCACCACACCTCAGCACCATCTCCGCGCCGTCATAGTCTTAGACAAAGTGCTTGATCTCATAAGAAGTAGTGCTATTTTCTACGACTACCGTGGCAGTCGCTACAGAGTAGACTTTTTATTATTTTACTCTTCATTACAGTAAACATGCTGTAAGTTTTCTCACAGCAGAAATCAATAATTGTTCAGTAATTGTTGTTATAATGGTTAGATATTGTTAATTACTGTCTTTACACGTTGAGGAATTTAAAAGTTTACAAAATTGGTATTTATAGTTGCTGCATATTTATCTTCATTGATATTTTTATTGTTCAATTTCAACTACTATCGTAAGTGTAAAATGTAAAAGTAATATGGTTCAGTTACGAAACATATCGTATTAGTCTCAGAACATATTTATCACAAAGCTATGACGTTGTTCTAAGGACAAATAGACCAGAATTTATTTTTTCGTTAAATATTCAATTGGTAATTTAGCTTAACTTTTTGTCCATCGTTAGACCCTTAGACGTCCTTTTGAGGTTTTAACTTGAGCAATAGAATTTTTATCTAAAATAACTTTATACTTTTATCATGTTTCTATCTTTTTGTTTTGAAAAGAATAAAATTAGCTCTACTCGCATTTAATGTTAAATTATGATCTATTAAGAACTGATTCATGCTTTTTTATTCTGATTTAGAAGACATTTCTAAGTCAGTTAGGGATTTCCCAGTTGTGTTTAGATTAATATCATCTGAATATATACTTAACTTACTACCTGGGTCCTGCAGAGAGTTTAGGAGATTTTTAAGATAACATATAAATAAAATAGGACAAAGAATATATCCCTGTCTGACACCAGATGAAACTTTTAATAAATTAGATCTTTTTTTAATGATGTTATTTGTTTACAAATTTGATATTTCCACAAATTTGTAACGTTCCTTTAAGTATGATTTAAGCCAACCGATTGAGAGCGACTCCTTTAATATCCAGATAATTGATTGTTATAGCCTTAGTCCTTGGTTAAAAAGGTTATCCATAGTACATGGGACATCCTGTCGCTACAGCATATGTTCCTTATCACAACTAATATTCTCAGACACCGCTATAGCACTGAGAGGTACATTGTCAGTATCCTTCAGATCACTTATTGTTTAAATGTCTTAAGTTTAAAACTTAAGACATTTTTGAAGAGCAAAACGAATGACGTGGAAGGACTGGAAGGAGACTTGGAAGGAAGGAAGAGTTAAAATGAAAAGCGAGTAAAGCAGTAGACCATTAATAAATTAAACATAAATTAAAAATAACAAATATAGTAATGAAGAACGAAGAAAGAAGAAATAAGTAGGAAAAAAAGAAATAAGAAAAATTTCAAATAAGTTTAAAATGAAGAAAAAGTTAAGAGAAAATGAGTAGATGAAATTGTAATTAAATAAAAACTTTTAAATTGTGAATAAGTGCAAAAAATTTGTTTTGTAAATTTCCATACAATGTGAAACTTTGTCGGAGGAATAAGTTTATTATTATTATTATTATTATTATTATTATTACTATCTCACATTTTTGTACGTAGCCATAATCTCAGATTTACTTTTTCTACATAAATTATGATTGAACATAAAAGGAATGTGAAATTAAAGTATATCTAATTTAATTCTAATCGCACGAGGGTTGTGTCGTCTTAAGATCTTCACAGAACCCACGAATACTAACTCTTAAATACATAATTTTAAAAATAGTATGTAAAGACAACCTACCTCTATCACTATTTAATTAACTTCTTACGATTGTACCGTTTAAATTGTTTCTTAGCCAGGCAGAAGACCCAACAAGGAAACTAAGCTGAATTGTGTGAGCAACAGGAGATCCCGTGGATCAAACTTTTATCCCATTTTTCACCTCAAAAACTTTCTCCAAACTGGTTTACGGTGGCTTACATGCCTTTCTACTCCAAAAAATCTTTTCAAACAAGTTTACTGCGCCAACTTTCATCATACTTGTAATGTTAACGTTGTAATTCTAGATATTACATAATCAGCATTTAGAATGATCCAAGTAGCACCCTCGACGTGTTTCGAACTTTTTTATAGAAATCAAACTAATCTACAACTTGTCATTACCTAAGTAGCCAGCAGGTGTGCATTAATCGGGCTAATCTTATTTATAGAATCATATGAAAATTATAGTTTGTTTGGCTCTAAAACCATCCAACCATAAATTTATTCAATAAACTAATTTATTGTACAATATACATTCTTGCAGTTTATGCACTGAAAATATATCTAATGTGACAGCCAACGTCACTGTAACGATGTAGATAGGTAATTGAAGTGAAAGGTAATATGAAAATCCATCACTCATTCTTCTTGACAAGAAACTGGAAATGACACACTTTTTGTTATTTAAAGTTGATGTATATAAACATATAACTTATTGAATGTGTTACATTACGTCATTTGTTGTGCATTAAAACATAACACATACGGCTTGATAAACTAGAAAAATATAATCCTGTCACTTGTATAGTTTAGTGTTTTTTTTTTTTTTTTTTTTTTTTTTTTTTTTTTTTAAGATTTGTAGTTGGATTAAGGCTTGATACATAAATTTCAGTTATTACTTCAGTTATTAAGATGTGATAAAACAATCACTTTTTGTTTTACATATAACCAGTTTTTATTGGCCAGATTTGTTCAAGTTTGATACTTATGCTTAGACAGTTAGTACACATTCTATATATTTGAAAATATTTTGATATTTCACCTTTCAATGATATTTGAAATTTTAAAATGGTTTCCATTTTTAACGGAAAGAGGTAAAAATGTCAAAATTCATAAGTAAAGCAGTCTTATCGAACATAATAGTCATGCTATGTCTAAACTCAGTACCTCAAGTGGTTCTAAAGATCTCATGAGTTAAGCAAAAACTACATACGGACGGACAAACAGAAAACTACGCTCCAGGTCTATATTGTAGAATATATTTTTCTCAATGGAAAGAACAAATTTTGCGAAAGGGTTCCAGAGAGTTCCAGGACAGTAAGTTCCGAATTTTTAATACAGGGATAATAAGGTATATAACTAAAATAAGCTTATTCCAATCAAATTATTACCCTAATAGATAGGGTTTTACCTTGAAATATACTGTATATCTTCGAATACATCATGCACGATGTAAATATTACAGTATATGATGGAGGGGATCTTTGTTACAGGTACTAACTACAAGGACGAGATTCAAGCAAGTAACACAGAATAGCCTACATATATCCAGACCAATGAGTTATTAACCAGATATGGATGATTTATAGGCGTTTTAGCAGTCCAGTTTGGGCAGAGTCATCAATTTGTAACAAAACATGTTGCTGACATTTACACTTTTACAACTCATACACTAGAGACAATGGTAATTTATAGTGTAATGTTTGGATTAAATGAATTAATTATCAAGAATAAAAAACACTTCTTTTAAGGTTAATTTATGTGTAATGAGTTTACTTTGTAACATCATAATATTGACATGTGTGTCTTACCATGTGCTTCAAAATTCCAAATAAATCTGAAAATTCCAATGTTCTTTGGTGTCTATACAAAATTGAAGCATTAATTATCTTAGGTTTTAGCTTAAGCACACCAAGTGGACGGTAGTGTTTATGTATAATTTCAGAAGCAGTTTTTTCACCCTGACCTTTTCAAGCCGTTCTGTCCCCGAAACAAGAGCACTTTACTACGGTAATCTAATCTCTGGGTAAACGTTATACTCAATTATGGCCAATTCTTGAGAAAGTTGTACTTAAAGGTTTTGTTTATTAATTGTGCAATTATGTATGGGAGTTTGCCCTTAAATTTAGATCCTGGGCGTAATTAGCCTATATGGACTTCCTTGGTTCTGAATCCTCATTAAATTAACACATCTCAGTGAATACATCACATTTATTAATTTTATACTATATCAGTATTATAATGACCAACACCTCAAAATATGGAACGATCTTACTTTAAAGTATTCCAACCCTGGACATCTCAGCATCAGTTTCAGTATGGCGAAACCTCGAAGCAGGTCTGTAAATCAAAGATTTTGTTTACTACCAAGTAACCAAGTAATTTAATTATTGTGAATTAGTTTTAATTTACGTTTCTTTCAAGCAATCTACTAGATGGAGTCTTTAACCCTTAAATGTCTTTTTACAACTTCCATTGTATAAGATAGAAAAAATATCTTTACAGAAATATTATAATTTCTTTTTACTAATGAACAATAATAATAATAATAATAAACATATTTGGAAATATAATTACTTACAATTTGTCTACCTGCTCGCTTCAACGAGAGATGCCAGATTTTTAAAGAACGTTATTAACATTTTGTTTAAAACTTTTAAATTTCTGTTTGGCCAACATAACAAAATCAGATAATCATTGCAACAACTAAACACTCCTATCGTTTCTAGATACATACATACTATAAATAGTTCTTGAAATAATTATAAAATAAATAATAATTTTTCATACTAACAAACTCAGTATAACGTTTCTATGAAAAGTTATTCTACAAAGGGTTGGTAAAATTGGAGACTGTTAGCGTTTACAAATATAAAATATACATATTGTTCAGAGCCACATTAAAAGTAAATTATTCAAAATTACTTTAAAAAAAAGAAATATGCCAACAAACAGATTTATAAAATATATCAGTCTTGTATTTTCAAAATTTGAGGTCTTTTAAAGTCAAAACAGATTTTTGAAACTTAAGTGCAAATTCAAAATGTTTTGAAGATTACACATATTTTCTACCCAAATAAACTATATAGAAGATTATTGTATTTTAAAGTAATGTCGATAACTATTTTAATGCGAACATTATCAGTTTCATGCATGTGCAGCATTTATCCTCAAAATAATAATTGAAATCAAAGTAGACACTTTATATGGGTTTACTATTTATGCCCCCAATTGCCCTCTACCATTGTACTAAAAATATATAAATATACAAAAACGCATTTTACTTACGACAAAGTCGTCATATCAAGACGATATTTATGTAAGGGGAAAGCAACAAATGATTTATGTATAGAGCACTTCTATTTATGAACAGCTCTGCAGTTTGCGTTAACGTATTTAATGTAGTCAAGACAATTAACTCAATGTTGTGGAAATAATAGTGTTTAAAACCAATAGTAGATTCAAGTTAACTTATAAAAATGCCATTTCAGTAAAATCTTTGAATTATTTTCTTAAGTCCGATATTTCAATTAAATGTAAATAAATTACTATCACACTTGACTTTAATAGTAGTTTATGCAATGTTTGTATTATAAAGGCTGAATACAATCGTTGCATACACTACTTTATCTACGACCAGCTCAAATTTAATAAATTATTCTAATAAACATGTTGAAAGTTTATAGGTAATGTACGGCCACTCATCTAAAACATAGCCACACAGACGTCGCTTGACCTAATCGTCGTTCCCACTCACATATGATCACGCTTATGATGTTGGGCACATAAAACAAATAAAACCCGAATCGTAATAGAACAATCAACTGATGTGCAAATTGCGTAATTATTATTAAAGCAGTACTTGTTTCAAATGTTAAGATTCCATTTCCATTTGTCTACAACCATAATTTCAATGTGAAACCTGAACTCTTAAGACCTCACTAAGCAATTGGTTTTAATTTGGTTTAGTAACGTACCTTTTTATAATGCTACTTGTAACATCATTATTGATTTTAATGTTTCGTAGCTTATTTAGATGTTCATTTAAAACATCAGAAATAAAATATATTTGAAATATTTGTTTATTTTTGTTAAGTTTAGTAAGCCTTCTTAAGTAAAGCAATAAATCGTATGAAAATATTACAGTGGTGTGATTTATAACGTCATCATTAATAACACAGGGAAAAATATCAAGTGAAATATTTATTATGCGTTTCTTTCAGTATATCCTGCGTAAGGTGTGTCAAATTCGATTCGACCTAAAAATGAAAAATAATTATGGAAAACCTAAGTTTAAAGTGCCTATAAAAAACTGAAATGTTTAAAATAAATCGTTGAAAAAAAATCTTTGATCAAATTATTATTTAATAAATTTTTCTCATAGTTTAAATGTATGAAACCTTATTTAATCACAAATACACACTGTTATTCAAACATGAAATTTATGGTATTAATTGAAATATTAATATATCATTAACTATTGCAAATATAACGATTGATATTTGTAATTATAATATTCATATCGTTTTGCCGTAGTGGATTTATGTTTAGATAGCAAAATACTGTGTAGTACGTTCACTATATAATTAATATAAGTATTGGAAGCGATGTGTAAATATGTATATACCATTTTTTCTTTTGTTTTGTTTTGTCAATAACTAGTAAAAAAATAATCAGATTTAGAATACATGAAAAACAAATACCTTAAATCGAATATCAAATAAACACATCACTCACATCAGCTAAAAAAAAATTAATTCACTTGAAAGTACGTTTACACATGATGAACATTATGGAATCAAAATGGAGCATCGAGCTTTAATTTGACCTAAACGTGGCACTCACTACTCGTGGGGCCGGGGCCGTGCAACGGGTCTCTACCAAGAGAAACGATGTAATTTAATTAAATTCCTCTGTTATTCCCCAGAATGCTGCCGTTCCACCTTGCCCAGTTAGTCTTGCTCATTTCGTAAACTTGTACCGATGTAACCTTTTTCTATTTAATATGGAATTTTTTTAACTGTAGCTCTTTATAACAATGATAAAGGGCGATAAGAGCTGTAAATTGAACCCAAGAACAAGTTAATGTATTATGTTTAAAAACTTTTTGAAAATAAAAATCAATACAATTCTAAAGTTTAGATAGAAGATTGTAAAAAACTTAAAGGTTTAAAGATGGTTAAAAATATTAAAGAATAATATTACATTTTCATTCACCTAACTTAAACAATTCAAAATTTGATTAAATTATTCATAACTTGATTGCAAGAATTACATTAATACATTAAAAAATTTAGTTGCTAAGTTTACCCACATTTTGCCAAGTTTGATTTAACTGAATTATTTTGTTGAATTGGCTTAACATTTTTTAACGTTAACATTCAGTAACAAATTTAAAAATTTTCACGTTTAAATGTGAAATGCATGGTAGATTATTGGGTTTACCATAACAATAATAAACGTATAACTTTTACTAGATGGAGATTAGCAATTAACTGACAGTTATCCTTTCCTGCAAGCCCTGAACTTTTCTGTTTACTATAGAGGTGAACTTGATATTATCAAAATATCATATCACATATACATTTACACAACCTGCGACTTTATGACTCTACGTGGACCTTTTTATGGCTTAACGTAACAGCAGAACCACCATAAAAATTTTATAATAAATTTAAACATGTTTTGAGCTGTGTTTCCTTTAAGATTCATGCCAACAATCTGAACAAGACGTGCTTTTTTCAAATAAATAAAATTCTAATGGATATAATAACTTTCATAGAAATCTTCCTAGAAACTGAGAAGCTGTCGTGATGACGGTAGATTCGCCACTGCATGTATGGCGGTTTTCCCGCTCAATACGTAAACACAATTTTTTCAAACGGCGACTGTATTTCATCCGTGGTGGTAAAAACCACCCAGTGTTTATTTTTAAAAACACGACTTTATTTTTTTATATGTGTAGATTATAACGTCCGCATCAAACATCACCGTATAGCTGTTATAGACATAACAGAGAAATTCAAAATTTAAGTTACAAGTGACAACTTAAAGATTTAAGGCACTAATCGCCTATAAGGCCCTAATCGCTTGTTATTATTCACATATTGGTTTATTTTCCTGCGAAAGCCCCCCTCAACCTGCGAATTCCCCTCACAATCAACACAGCCTTAAGCAGCGCCACCTAGATACAATGGCACTATCTATTGGATCATTGTGGGGCCTTCTCCACAGGTACACAACTGTCTGCCAAACTATCAGCAGTGAACATTATAGTGTTGTGGAAATTCTTATATAAACTGTGTAAATGTTAAATCATCTTTTTTAATGAACTAGTTAACGACTAGATCAATATTTAGGATTCTAAATTAACAAATATGTTTTTTCTGAAGGTTGGCTTCATGGCTTCAAAGATATTGATGATAGATAGATTTTATATGTAATAAAATAAGTAAAGATTCACAAATGCATAAGTAGGCTATTTGTAATGTTTACAAATATCATGTGTCATTAGTTATTTTTACTAACAAGGAGATGTGCTTTAATCTGATGATATTATTCATAACAGAGAAATATAATTTAGAAATCTAATCGTCTCATAGAAAACCATTAAGTATTTTGACTGCTCCATTATGTTCCATTAAAGGTGGTGAATTTGCACAAAAAGGACAAGTGAGATTCAAAGCTGATGCATTTTCTTTAATAGCGTAGTAAGAAACTTATGTTCTTAGGGTATCTTGAAAGTTTTATTTACTTACCAAAGAACAAGACAATTCATTTTCATGTCAAGAAACAAGAAGTTGAAAGTGACAAAAAAAGTCAGCAATCATCGTAGTGTCTAGAAAATGTTTGCTCCTTCCTTCTTTCTAAAACAATATTTTTGACGGCACTTTTTAAGTTGTCTTTTTTAGTGTGCATAAAAAATAGTTTTTATCATTCTGCACGAAATCAGCCTGGTTTTTGTTCTCTCAACTGTACCAAAACCGATTCTTTATTGTCCTAGGACTGAAAAATCATCTGGAGAATTTTTTAGGTCCTAGTACTGAAAAGTCAGCTGTTTGCTATGTATATTATTATTCATTTATTAATGTTGAGGAGCAGAATTTTGTAATTCAAACGTTATAAAGAGCATTGTTTGTAAATAACAGAAATGTAAACACTGCATATTGCTAACTTTGTAGATATAACCTCGAAAATACATCTTTATAGTTAATATTTTTAATGATCAAAAGTCTAATTTCGCCTTATGATAAAAAACGTTGTTCATCACTCGGAGCAAAAGTGTCTTTTTGATGCTTAATCGTTTTTAAAAACTCGGCTGCGCCTCGTTTTTAAAACACGATTACGCACCAAAAAGACCCACTTTTGCTCCTAGTGATGAAAACTACTATTTTATCGTATAATCGTTATCTAACCGTATTAAATTGTTTTCTGAGCCCACACCTTGTAAGATGGATTAAACTGTTTTCTAAACAGTTTATTTTATTATTTTGATTTTTATTAGCAAAAAAACATGATTAGAAAGAAGAAAATCCTTCACCAAGGTAAAATCTGTTTGTCTAAATATCATTCTAATGAGGTTGATGTTAGCTCTGCCTCAAGCCTCTGGTGTCCTTGGACCAATTCTCATTTTATTATTGATATAATATATTTACTGCAGTTTCACAGGGTTGAAATATGCCTTTTGCAGACAATTCTTCCAGTGTGTCCAACATGTGCAGACGCTATCAAGAAAAGATGATTTATTCATCAAATGTTATCATCTATTGCAGTGTGCCAGTGAACGTTTTCTCAGAGTACACACGTATAGAACAAAGTTCACCAGTTTCAAATTGAAAATTCGCAGAGCCAAATCTTGCAGGAGTTTTTTCTTCGTACATAGAAAAGGAATGGAAAAAACTTAGCAGCTGTAAATTTTCTCCGAATATACATTCTTCGGAGACTTCTTATCCACTTATTATGTATCACTGTGGCAATTTATATTGTCAATGATATGTAAATAATCTGACGATTATTTATTTGTTTGGTTCTTGATAGTCGTGAAGATTTTCCAAAACTTTTTATAAAATGTTTAAATCGAATAAAACATAAAATAAATTCACACCCAAATTCAAGTATCTTAATTTTTTAATATACACATAACTAACGACACAATCATAAACAAAGATAAAATATGTTAAAACCTATTATCAAAAAGTGAAACATAAATAATACTTTAATGCAATGTCTAATCAAAAGAAAAATAGGTAGTGATACGTGTAGAATATAAAATCAATTGTCAAGGTTTATGAATCGGTGAAAATCCAAGTATTTTTTTTATTTTCAAAGATAAATATTACTTAACGGTTGCACGATTATAGTTGTACAACAGGTTTTCTTTATAACTACAGGTTGCATTTTTAGATATCTGAAAGACATAACAAGCTCTTTGTGGTGTTTATTAATATATATAATTAATTGGAGGATAAAAGAACCAACAAGAAGGAAAGAAGACACAAAGGGCCGTCCCAAAGTCCCGTTTGTTTAGGACTAAAATCCCTCAACAAAGAAGTCCTTTCACTTCAGGCTTATAGTGCGCATGGTGCTAATCCTGAGAAAAAATATATTTGGCTTCTGGGGATTGCGGGCTCACACAAACTGAGGGCTAGATCCATCCCACGTTCGGTGCCTTTGTTGGTGACATATTTAATCACGAGAACAATTTAAAAGCTTCCAAGTGGTAATCATTCTTTTTTATCTCTAAAATCGCGTTTGACAAATTATGGTTATAATACATTATTCTAACCTTCTATACCATCTACCTTGCATGGTAAACAGAACAATGTACATGTTTTTATAACCAAAAGGAAAAAGATAAGGTTACAAAAATCTGAAAAATAATACATGTATAAAAGAAACTCGTCTAAGTATTTTATTTTCTGATTATATTTTCTTATTAAGAATTCTAGAGAGTAGAATAATTTGAAATGGGTTTAAATCGGTGTTAAGGTAGACTGTATACCAACTTCATCTCAAATTGTTGATTCTGAAAAAAATCATTATGTAAACAAAAACTTTTTTTCTTGTTTGCAAACAATAAACACTACTAGTTATAAATATACTCCGATATGGCTTATCTATCCAATATTTTAAAGAAATAATTATATCATAAAGATGTTAGAACTTATAAGAATCACAATCAATTAGGCACAATCAAAAAAAAATTAAATAAATCATTTATGGCCAAAATTTAACAAAAATAGAGGAAACTCAATCCACCAAATTAATCCACCAAGTCAACCTTAGGCTAAGCAGTAGAGGATTAATAATTACGAACTTCCATCCCATGAAAAAATATCGAACTGTTTCCACTGTATTCAACCACAAATATTTTTTTGTTTTACAAGATGAATACTGAAAAACAAAAATATACTTTTTAAACCCCATTCAGTATTTCACAGCCTGTGGTGATCTTTAAATGCTTAAATAATCGTTAGTAAATATATATTATATTTTTGGTTTTATATTGTATATATTTTTTCTATATTATATAGGCCTATTATTGTTGTATATTACATTCAACATATAATTTTTACTAAAAATAAACGAGATATAATAACTTGGATGTAAATTGATTTTACCAATCAGTAAAATAAATCCATGACGGAAAAAGAAAATATTATTCTGAAGTTTAATTGTTTTAAAACTGGGCCTGCATGGTATTCATCAGGATGAGCATTGTCTTGAAGGTCATTGAAATTTTCCAATAATTCTAAAGATCGTAATTCTCTTAGGTCACAAATATTTTTAAAAAGTAGTCTCCACGCTTCTCATCATAAACTGAAATATTCGGCTAGTATTTCATAGTTTATTAGAACGAGTATGTTAATTGAGTTTTTTTGAACAAAAACGAATTATTGTTCTTTCCGAATAACTAAATGAGATCTTGTGATGTTAACTTTTAAGTGTTTTCTTATAACACTTTTAAGTTCTTGTTTGAGAATATGGGTCTAGCTTTCTTTCATAAAACTTATTTTATAATCCAATTTTATTAGAATGTGGGATTTTGGTATTGATGATAGAGTATAGTTTTATCCAAAAAATTAACTGATTTTATTAGACCTTGCACGAATTTAAAAAATTATGTTTTTCATTGTGTGACTTAAAAGTAGATAACACAATTAATTTATTTCGCACTAAAATTAAATTTTGTTTGTTCAAATGATTTAATAATACTTAGTGTAAATGGAATCAGTTTTACATAGATAAGAATTCAAAATTAATACGTTTAATTTCATTCGATGGGTAAATCGAATATATTGGTCAGAGATAATTTCCATTTGCAGGGCATCCAGGTGGAATGTCAACAAGTGGTTCCAGCTTCGGCATCGATTCTGATGACGTCACGACCATCTATTATGTTGTTTTGCTTTCCTCTTAGACTTGAAGTAATGTTCAAACCCATTGTAAGCAACAATTGCCGGGGCAACATTTCAAATAATGTAAGTAAATGTTTTCATACAAAATTGTTTTTAGTAAACTAAATTTTAGGGTCTTTTGTGACGTAATAGAAAAAGAAAAAGCCCCTCAACTAAATGCTTTGATAAACTTTCAAACATTCAAATATTAAGGACCAATTTTTTTTATGATGGTATATTACACTTGACACTACTAAACTGTCTATAGAACGTAAAAATGTTCCTTTCTTGAAAAATAATCTGTTAATCAAAGCACTTAGCGTTTTAAAAGCAGGTTAATAATTTTACTGTGGCCATTGCATATTGGCCGGAGATGACTATTTGGCTAGAGAGGGGGTTGCGGGGTGAGGGTGAAGCTGAAGCATGTCGTTGGATAAAACAATTTCCTTTTTATTCCACCATATGTTAAGCTATCAACAAAACCAACAACATACAGCATCCCTACGATGTTTTCTTTTTTTGGAAGGTCTCTTTTTCAATAATGAATTAGGCGAGCTGGTTTGTCAACAAAGATAATTGTTTACTTTTATTAGCTACATTTTTTCAAGTAGAATAGTACAATCTAAGTTTGTTTTTGTTCCTAAGTTGACCAAACGGCCGGTAGGTTTCGGATGTAAATTTCTCTCTCCCCCCCCCCATCTCCCTCAGTGGCCAACAAGTCATCTCCCGACAATATTGATGATATTTCTAAATATCCTAAAGCACGAATATACCAATATCATGAGATGTATAAGATGAAGCAAATGTTACATTTATAAACATCTTAGTGTGTCTTGGCATACAGAAACTCTTCCCAGAACGCAGGATATAAACAATACCATTCAACCTACCTTATGTGGCTTTGAAAATTCTTTAGGGAGCAGACACGGGCAATACCGTGTAAGTAAAAAGTTATAAAATGATCACTATAAAAATCATTGTTTCTTAACCGGTTAAGCAATAAATGGTGAATTCACCTCCTAACTTTGCGCGTATAAGTCGCGGTTAAACTCATTCCCTAACCGTCGTCTTTTTTGTATAGCACAAACACTCTGTATAAGAAAATCTCTGTTCTCTTTACAATTTACAATCTGTTATCCTATCTACATAACCAATTCAAGATAATACAACATTATTTTAAGTTATGGTGTTTTAAGTATTAGAAATTACTGTGTTAACCACCTGATTATTTTAAGTATGTGCGTGTGTTACATTGTTCATAAAAGGGGACTAATATTCATTTTTTTAAATATATTAGTATTATACATACATTTTCACCAATAAAATGTATTTTTTTTAAATATTATCAAATGTCAACCTAGCTTAAACGAAACTTGATAAAATAGAATTGTGCAAAACTAAAAAGCTTGTGATTCTGATTCCATAAACTAAAACTTTTGCTGGTTTTTGTAACTATGTTTTTACCATGGTTTTTTGTCTTTTTTCTTTGATAGTTTACACTGAATCGTTAGTCAAAAACAAAAACAAAAAAAAAAAAACATCACAGTGACAGGAAAGTCCGTCTATTGAGAAATATTATCTCACTCCGCGGTTTAAAATATATAATGCGAACGTTGTTTTCAGCTAAATGGAGCTACAGCACTCTGACAATTTGAGGTGTGTGAGCTTTTAAATGATTCATTGACAGGCTGGATTGGTTGCTCGGGATTCTGGGATCAGTTTGCTTTTCAGAATGCAGCACCCCCGGAGCTGTTCTACTAATGGTCAGTTATACATTAGATTACTCAGTGTGAA
The DNA here is from genome assembly GCA_030545055.2 of Neoaliturus tenellus. Lineage (NCBI taxonomy): Eukaryota > Metazoa > Arthropoda > Insecta > Hemiptera > Cicadellidae > Neoaliturus > Neoaliturus tenellus. The sequence continues at coordinate 66,049,542 of CM061532.1, forward strand.
TTTTCTTGTGGGATATGAGTCAAATTAAATTTTACTGCTCTCCAAGCATCAAAACCTGCTAGATAGCGTATAAAAAAGCAGCGCAATCCATAACATTAAAAGAGCTTAGTCAAAGAGTTTGGTGGTGATGTTGGAATATCTGCTTGATATTTACAGGGTGAAGGATAGTCTTCTTAATGAGAATTTGTGGTGTATATTCTGTCTTTTTGTAATATAAATCCCAAAATTATAAAATTGTCATGCAGTTTCCATAATTGTATTGTTTTTGTTTACAAATTAAGTAATCATTATTTTTAATAACCATTTATTAATTAGTTTAAGGAATAAGACAAATGGCTAGAACAGTAAAACAATTGACTGTATGTTATTTTAATACTTTAAAACGGGAAAGTGAGAGTCATTTTACCTTTAAAACGAAGTCCAAAGTAAAAAGGTATGTCTTTACCCAGAAAATTTTACAATGGAGTATGCTATAATTATATAGTTATTTTTTCGTAGTTAGCTATTTTTTGTATATTTACCAAAATTATTTCTATTTTACTTTTAGTAAATGTCTTTAACTATGCAAATACACATAACACTATTTTTAAAAGTATTCAATAATGCACAGGGTGCTAGTGAACTCTCTTGACAAATATTTAAATTTGTTCCTTGGGTCAAGCCGAAAAAAAATGACAAAGATGGGTCTAAAATCCCTTGTTAAGCCGCTTTTTTCTCAAATGATAATTTTTATTTACGTAACGAATGGTTGTATTCAGTTTATATTTCCACAAAAAAGGTGATGTGGGCCTACTTTGAAAATACACATCGGAAAAAATTTACCTGAAATTGTACATTATTGTACTAAAGCATCATACTAAATATGAACTGAATACAACCATCCGTATACAACCATCCGTATACAACCACCGTAACGTAAGTAAAAACTATTATGAAGAAAAACAAATGGTGGCTAGCGGCTTAACAAGGGATTTTAGACCCATCTTTGTCATTTTTTTCGGCTTGACCCAAGGAACAAATTTAAATATTTGTCAAGAGAGTTCACTAGCACCCTGTGCATTATTGAATACTTTTAAAAATAGTGTTATGTGTATTTGCGTAGTTAAAGACATTTACTAAAAGTAAAATAGAAATAATTTTGGTAAATATACAAAAAATAACTAACTACGAAAAAATAACTATATAATTATAGCATACTCCATTGTAAAATTTTCTGGGTAAAGACATACCTTTTTACTTTGGACTTCGTTTTAAAGGTAAAATGACGTACATGACGTAAAGGTAATTGAAGGATTTTAGACCCATCACCAATCTATAATTTTTGAAAGAGAGTTCCCTGCCTCCCTGTATATATTTTTTTACATAAAACGTCCTGAAGTAAGGAAGTTTGGAAGTTAGGTTTATAGTTATTATGATAATACCTGAATTTAACCGATCTTTAGAATAGAATTTTTTTTCTATTTCAACACTAGTGTATTTTACAAGTGATGTTTGAAAACAAGATTGTAAGATACTAGTTGTTTCCCTTCACGGCTTCGCCAGTTATTGAATTTATTTCATAGGTAATGAAGTTCGTTCGCTACGCTCACTCGCTGTCACGCTCACCTTGAAGCAGGAATGCCTAAAATTAGAAATGATTATTAAATTTGTTTCTTAGCAACCAATAAAAATAGATAAAATAGAGGTTTTCGTGAGATTTTACCCGTGTTAATTAGCAAAATACACTATTTTCTCATTTAAATGCATGTTATCTTTATAACACATTTTTGTAAGATCCAAGCCCTTTTAACTAATGTGTTGTAAAAAATAACATGCATTTAAATTGGAAAATAGTATATTTTGCTAATTAACACGAAAATGATTAGAGATACAGAGTATATTAGAAAATTGTTCGAAATAAAAAACTTTTAAAATTATATGTTTCTTAGTACATGTTACTTTTTTCAATTTTTTAGTCATAACAAAAACAAATTTGTTGAAAAATTAAATTTTTATTTATTATAATTTCATGTGACATATTGTGGCAAAGCTCAGTTGGTAAGGATTGCAAATGTTGAATCAGAGTTATTCTAGGCGCATTGGTTACGAAAATACAAACTATACCGTAACAATTGATATTTTTCAAAGAAATGGCCGCCATTTTGAAACCGTTGAAGATATTAAACTTACTGAGATTCGAACATATGTATTTATAAATAGTTAAAAATATTTTTACGATATTCCTTTTGGTCGATTTAGTAGTAAATAATTTTGTTTGAAGATTATAGGACCAACCGTTTGTCTGTAATCCATTTAGGACCCCTTACGAGATTCACCCTGTATACATACATACATACTTTCTCTTTAATAGATATAGATAAAATATTATACCTTTGGAATTCATCGTCCTTGGATTAACAGGTTATGATTGATAAATTGTATCAATAAATGTTTGGACAACCATACTTAAAACGAAACAAAAATCTTTAGAATCGTCGGGAGTGTGTTATTTACATCTGTGTATGACATGTGTTCAGACCAGAGAGGTAAAACAGACATTTTAAATTTGAATCTTTTTGAACATCATACATGATAAAAGATGTAAAACCTCAAGCATAAATTTGTTTGTTTTTTATGTCCGAAATTATTTAGCCAGCCACTGAACGATCAACAGGTAAAAAATGTGCTTTGAAATGGTTAGAAATGGTTTGTACCAGAGTGTAAGAGGATGTTTTAACATTGTGTTCCACAACTATTGGTTCATACTTTACCAGGTTATTAAAATGACAAACACTAACAAATATATGAGTACAACTTGGTTAATATATGAATCACGATTCGGATAGGTCTTCCTGTCACGATCTAATCAAAAGTGAACAAGAAACATTGGATGTTTAACAAGAAAAACAAAAACCAAAATAAAATAAATTATGAAATGTTTAACTAATTCTTTACAACTTTTAATCTATTTGAGATACCAACTTGAAATTCCGCACTCCTGTTATGTATGTTACACATTCAGAAAAATTTGAATTACTTCAAAATGGTGTAATTCTACATTTTAAACTGTAAATGTTTAAAAAATAACCTAAAAAATTTTCAAGACACAAAAAGCTGCAAATTCTATTTGGAGCTTTTTGTAGTCTCCATTAAAGGGTTACGGAACAGTAACCCTTTAACAATTCCGTATACCTTCAATCATCCTTCTTACATCATTTTCAAATTATAATATTTGCAACTTTCTTCACTTGTAAAGTTTTATTTGTTTAGATTATTAGCTTGGAAATTAAAAAATGCCACCACAACGAAACCTTAAAATAATTTAGAAATATCATAATTCATCTGAGTTTGCGTCTTAAGGTACGTAACAGTTTTGCCAAGTTTCAATTCCATAACTTTTAAGTTTAAAATTTTAAGTTTATAATGTATTGATTAAAAATTATATACCAACAGAAGGGAAAATAATCAGTAGAGGTCCAATGTTTACAGTAATATTTCTTTGTTTTCCCCTTGGGAGTAACCCGGTAAAGTTAGGTCTAATGATTGAGAGACCCACTTAGTGTGAAAAAAGTCCGGAAAGACTTAATAACTTTCGAACCAATATTCTAAGTAATAAAAGTTTGTAAATGTACATGAGAAATTTAAACCTTCTTTTTCATACATGTATAGGATTTTTACTCCTCCACAGGGGGTATGAAAAATCTTAAATGTATGCATAGGTAAATATTTACATTATATTAATAGCGACTCTAATAATAGATAACAATGTCGTTCATACATGTATAGGATTTTTACTCCTCCACAGGGGGTATGAAAAATCTTAAATGTAAGCATAGGTAAATATTTACATTATATTAATAGCGACTCTAATAATAGAGAACAATGTCGTAAACTCGCCATTAAAAGGATGACTTAGTCAAAAACAGCAGGCGATCAAACTTTCCATTAATTTTTTCTCATATTTGAAGAACATTATAGTAATTTGGAAGGCATATTCTGAGTAATTTTACGATAACCTGCCGAATTCAAAGGATTGTATATTTTAGAGTTTATTACTCTTTATAGCTAATCAATTGCAATAGAACTATTAAGGGGGTTGGTGCTCGTTTTATTATTTACATCCAATAAACAAATTAAGAAGAGGTGACTATTTTTGACACCTGTCATTCAAATATTAATATTTGAAACTAGGTAATTTACATAAAAAAGTTTGTAATCTGTTATTTATATATTCTCTGATTTTAGGCATACGGATTTGAGATTAGACCAAACCCTAGTTTTTATGGCAAACAATTACTTTATGAAAATAATAATAAAATTTCAAGGAGAGGTGTATTGTGGGTAAAGCTCACTGGGAGAGGAAGATATAAAGAGGGTGATATGTCTGGAGGCACATAAAAAGGGAATGAGTTAGCTTACCTCTAAGGTACACACATAAATGTATCTAATTTTAACAACATTATCACGTATACCCGTTGTATACTTCTACACGTTTTATATTTTTTCATTATTTTAAACTATGCAAAGTAACTAAATAAAATATTGTTACTTTATTTACGTTTCGTTTATATTCAATTTCAAATCAAAATTGGAATTGTGACCTACTTAATTAAAACATTTTCTTTTAGTTGTAAAAGGTTTTTATGTTTAAATCTTTTGATACACAATCGTTTTTTTAATAACACAAACATTGATCCTAAAGATGATTTACACATTGATCCTCGGATTAAATATGAATCTTAAAATATTAAACCATCTCGCTTGTGGTATTTCAAAAGCAAATCCCTAGCTTTAGGTATAATGTTTAAACAAAATATTTTTTAGCAAACTATAATGGAAAATATACTTTCATTTCAACTGTGACATGGACAATGGGTACATAAAGTGTACTAGCTTTTTGGTCTATTGCAAGAGTTATTTCATAGTAGGCACATTTGACGTTGTATTTATGCTTTCCAAACATTAAACACGTGATAGTGTATATTTATGTTCTGTTTTTCAGGTCTGAGATTAGTTTACTCCAATGTCCTAGGATATTGTGCAGAGGAAGAAGTCATGTGATGTGAACAAACAACGCCATTAACTGCGGACGATTTGTCCATATATGTTAAACAAATATGTTACCCATACTGTAGTGCTCTCACAACCAACAAATGAATTACTATTTGATTCTTGATTTTACTGGTGGTAAGGGATGTAAGTGAATTATTCATACGATTTATATAAATTCATCAATTAATTCAGTATGACAAGACTGTTTTTTCCAAATTTAGATATTTTTATGATCAAGAGGTAGCAGGTACCAACGCTTATAATTTTGCTTTTATAAAGAGATGTATTCAATTCCAGCACTTTTGGGTTTGAAGTTAGTTTTAGCGAGTTCATTGCTTTTAGTTGTAGTTTAACACACAACGTTCGTAGTGATAAAGCTTTTTAAACATAACATTACAAAAGATTGTTCATGAAAACTCGGAATTTGGCGATTTGGACCAAATCTCTATATTCTAAGGAGTATAATACTTTTCCTTGTATATAATATACTTGAAAATGAAATGTAATGAAATGTAAAAAACCTTGAATAAAGGTAAAACGTTTTAAAAAATACAATGAGACCCAACCACCGTGCGGAATTTAGTGTTAGATTTTGTTATTAGTCAAATTACAATGATTTTTGTGTGTAAATTTTAGGCATATCACACAATTTTTTTTAGATTAAAATTTGCTATTTCAATCTTTGGAGATGACGAGCTTAAAATGAAACCTTAGACAAACATAGGCTATGTCATTTAACTTATTTTAGTAAGAATATTTATAGTTAATTTATATTTTTCACAAATCCAAAACGAACATCGTACTTGCATATTTATTTTATAAATTCGCCAATGTTTCCTTAGAGGGCGTTTTCTTCCAAAGCTCACTTATTAAATTCACTTTTCCAGAGTAGGACATGTAAAGGATATGGGGACCATTCGGACCGAAATAATTTTATTTACTTAAAATGCCAATACCCAACTCAAATAAAACAACGCAATGCTCAACACCGCACTAAACCGGCATAGCCCGTATATGAAGGAGATAAAGGTTAGGTCGTCCGGTTAGCTTTATTTTTAATCCTGGCCACATTAAAAGGACATGGAGTATAAATTGATTTAGTCTTTTTTTTATCATCCACATTCAAAATGTTTTTATTATATGTCATTATAGGTGTTTATAATATTATCATACACTTTAACCATATACGATCATGTACTGAATAATGTCTTAAAGTTAATTGAATTCATAGAAAATTTTGAACTGTATCCTTTTTATGCAATAAAGTTCCTCTTTTTGCCACAACATGCAATTAAAACTAATATGAGAAATAAAATTAGTTTGCAAGGATAATTAAATAATATAACAATATTTGAGTGACGAATTCGTTCAAAAATAGTAATGATGATAAATAACTTTATTAATCCTAATTAGAATTAAATATTAGTGCACTGTACTCTCTCTCTGAATTCTAAAAATTTGGTGGATATAGAAGAATCAGTCTGTATTTAAGAATAAAGTGCTGCAATCTGTGATGTAAATTACAAACTGTTCAATCCAGCTGGTTAAAAAGCACGTATTAAAAGATGGCATTAAATATTCACATTATATTGACGTCGGATATTTCTTTTATACGAGACAGACCTTAGTTGAAGAATGTTTTTACAGTTGAAAAGATCCTTTTCATAGTAACATACTAATCAAACCGATTTTCATATAAGTTACCAAAGCAGTTTTCATGTTAATAATTACAAAGATTGGTAGTTTAGCTATGATCGTAAAATTGCCACGGTCCCTTTCAGTCGTCTACCCTTATCACACTGAGTTAATTTTTAACCATGAATTTTAGTTTTAGGAGTTATATTTATAGCACTTGTTTCAGATTGCGCATTTTTTAGTTATAGAAATAACCCGTGAATTTGTAATGTAGACATAATGTTATAGCCATGTTAACTGACTTATGGGGAGTCCTAAAAAGGCCACCCAGAGTGGTCGAATATTTTTTTGTTGGTAAACTACTTATGACAATTACTTTTGTACGGTGATATACATTTTAGGTTTATCACACTATTTTTAAAGTTAAAAATGTTCCGTTTCAAACTTTGAAAGGGACGTCCCTAAAACGAATCTTGGGGAAAACATTGAGGATGCCATATTTACGAGACTTTATAAAACATTGACGTACGGTCACCAAACAAAAAATTAATAGCTCATTTGTAGAACTATTCTCAATATCATCAATACTTAGGGGCCGAATCCATCCAAAAACTTCTAAGTAGATACTATGGAACAAAAATGCAGGAGTACTAAAAAATTCTATCAGTATAATTTGTCACAAAAAATATTTTTAATACTTCCGAACTTTAAGGCACCCAGTATGATGTGAAAATTCTATTTAGTTGGGTAAATGTTTATTTAAAAATAAGTATGGGTGAACATTTATATAATCTCTGATGGTTAAATTATATATGTTAACCACATTTTATGCGATCTTTACAATAGCTTTTAAATTTAAATTTAATTACTTCAATTGACAACTGTTAAATCATTGTAACCCTTTGTGGCTAGTCTGAAATCAATTAGAGAGGAAAATAATCATAAAGTGGGGCTCTACCTTGGCCTGTAAATCTCCTCACCACGTTTCTTTCCTACGGTCTCTGCATTGCCGCGCGGGTGGGATGAGCGCTTGTAGACGTGCAACATACGCTGATTGACGATAATGTTTTTTAAGTGCGGAATGATTTTTTATAGATTGTCCTATGAAAAAGCTTTAAGATTATTTTTTATAGAGTTAAATTTAAAATAAAAGTATTTTTAAAACTTGCTCCCAATTGATAACACATTTTCATCGTCTTGAGTTTAGTAATGAGACCATAATATTTATTTTACAAAATTACTTAAGTACTATCTTCTTCCTTGTAAACTTCGTTTTTCTTGTTTCTTGTTTTATTTTTCTTTTAAAGTAAAGCACCTCTGCAAACATTTACTGATTATTTGGACTGAATTCATTTAATGTTCTTTGAAATTATCTTGCTTTAATGTTTATCCTAGGTTTTGATGATTCTTCAATATAGGAGTTGTAATTGGAACTATTTCAACCCATATAGTGTAAAGTTTCTACACCAGACGGAAGATTTAAGAGTCGCCGTCCACAACATTTGGTAGTAAATAACAAAGCCACGCCCCGACCCCCATACTTGACCACGTGCTCTGTACCACTGAACTAAAAGGTGTTGTTGATTCAATTTACAAAGAAAAAAGTATACAAAATATTTTAAATTAATAAGCAAACGACCAATTTTTTCTCTCTCTTCTTTTACATAAAAAACTTAATACTATATAAAAAAAAAACTCCTACTTCTATGTTTCATTTATTAAGAAAATCCTAAATTTTACTATTTAAAGATTTATAGCATAACAAACGGTACAAATACTAAATATTCCTCTTTCTACTTTGATAAATTAAAAAAGTTAAATTGTTTGGTCCCAGGTTATTGTTTGTTACTTTCACCTAATAAGAATAAACGCTAGGCTATTTAATGAGCCATTTAATGAAAAAAGTTTAATATCACAGTTGATGTAAAACTAATATTTCAAGCCTAACTGTTTAAATACTTTAGACCAATGAATCTAAATTGGATTAAATATGTGTACCAACGTGTATATGAATATAACGATGATTACCAGCTACTGGATGACCATAATTCCACAATATACTGTATTATTTATTTTTGGCCTCACAGAGGATTTTTTTAACTCCTCATACTTCATTTTCTAAACTATATTTAATGCAAATAAAAAAATAAAACGATATGGAAAATAATGTGTTCAGCATGTACATAGTTATTATTTTCATTTTTTAGCGAATTTCCCTATAGGGAATACCCCCGTCGCAGCGGACCTGCGTACTCAGCGAATTTCCAATGGAATTTCAGATTATTTACTTTCCCCATAAAAACACCATATGATCGAGTATGTAGGTTTGCTGCCATGGGGTGTTGTTAGAAAATCTAAGTTGATTAATAATTGGTGAATGTAAACACAAAATTGTATCAAGCTCTGGCAATTTTTTCCCATAAACCCCATGGGGTGAGTATGTAGGTTTGCCGCCATATGGTTTTTGTAAGCAATTATAAGTTAAGCCCTATCTAGATAATGTACATACCAAATTTGATTAAGTTATGTCAATAAATAAGCAAGATATAGGGTTTTCTTGATTTCCCGTAAGAATAACGTGGAAAACACATTTTTGGATTTTCCCCGTAACCAGTTATGCGAACATAAAAATTCTAAATACCAAATTGTTTTTTTTAAGCTCTTTTAAATGGTTTCAGTTAAAATTGAGGTCAAAAAATGCCAAAAACCTATTTTTTACCCCTTTGAAACCCCATAAAACCCCGTCCCCATAACCCGACAATGCTGGTTCGCAAATAGACCTGGTTTTACACCTTCTTACCAAATTTCATCAAAATCGGAGGTTCCCTTTAAAAGTTACCACGGACACACACACTCACACACACACACACACACACACACACACACACACACACACACACACACACACACACACACATATATATATATATATATATATATATATATATATATATACCCATTTTGGATCTTTATTAGCCTTAAATCAAACATCAGTAAAAAAACATTAGCATATTCCTCAATTTACGGCGGTAGTAGATACCCTTACTATTTGATAATATACTTTTATCATTATAGTTTGAGAGAAGATACAGTATACAGTGTAACACGATACCCCGTACTTGGAAGTCACAGTAAATCTAGGTGTCACCCATAATCCACGGCTGCACGAGTAGACTAATTGTATCTCAGCACTACGCGAGTAATTGGAAGCCTGATTTAGTCCATCAAATATTTAAATCAGCCCAGCATAGTCCCATTCACAATGGGTTTATATTTATTGTCGACGATCAGAGCAGGGCATATAAAGTATCATTAGCTGTTTTGACGAATTTTTATCCATAAAAAGTAAACTTGGACCGTTGAAAGTGTATATTGCAAGTTTTTAGTAATCAATAATCCTTAATCTCATTCTCACTAAACTTTCGAATTTTTTAAAAGTAAAATAACGATAACTTTTAATTTTTTGTAAATAAAGCCATTACTTTTCTATTGCAATTTGCATTATACTTTATCTACTAAAGTGTTTTAAACTGCACCACCGTATGAAAGACTAGGGAGCTCCTCCCGTTTTGATATGGTCCTTAGCAATGCTAACAAACCTACATCTACCAAACAACAATTTTTTTCTTACACTTCTAATTCATACAATTCTAACCTGATCAAATACACGAACATACAAACAAAATAAACAACACTCAAGCACACAATTTCAACTAAATAAACTTGATTTACAACTTGATTAAATATCATATTCACCACAAATTATGAAAATCATAATGTTAGAAATGAAAGCAAATAAAAAGATTTGAACCAGCTATCTCCAAGCATGTACGACCTAAATCACTTAAACACAAAATTTCGTCTAGACAGATGTGGTTTTTTTTAATGTAAGTAGAAACCAGTTAAAAATCTAAGAAATTTTTCCTTCATTATTAATACAATAACTTAATATAGTTTTAAACGATAAAGGTGGCAATGCCGCTTAGTCAACCCTTAAATTAACTTGAATCACCTCTTGTTTGAAAAAAAAAAAACAATCAAAATTGTACCCAAAAACACATTTACAATTAACCAGTTAATTTGATTTAATTTAAGAGCAAAGGAAAAGAAAAATAATAAAAGATTCCTCAGCATGTCAAACAATTTCTTACCCAAATATTTAAATGAGAGCTTAAATCACGTATAACATTATCCGACTGTATAGTCCAAAAATAAAGAATAATTTGTGTTTGAAACGTAAGAACGCTTGGGCTACAGCAGACGCTTTATCCTTGTAAAGGGGAAGTGAGAGTAAATGTTCAATATGAAATTGAAAGCGAGGCGGTTTTTGAGTGGAGCAGAGTAGAGGGGAAGAAAATCTTTCTTCTGGTAAGTGAAGAGTCTTATGATGCCACATCTTCATTTGGAGCTTCTAGCATTCATTAATTGTATGAGTATGTTGTTTAAATTTCTTTTATTTAATTAAAATTGGACTCGTGTGATAAAGTTTTAAGATTGATAAAATAAAAATTATTATTCAACAAGCACATGTTCCATTGTAAAAATAGATTTTATTAATATACATTCTTTCAATTAAAATCCATTTAGAGCATTCTTCACCAACGTAAAAACACTACAACATGCTTCAGCATTCCCTGTTTCGAACAGTATTTTAATGGCATTCGAACAAATTTATTACAGTAATATTAATTTGTATTTAGCACAATTAACAGTTATAAACTGTGTGCAGCTTAGCAGTTAAGTCACAAGTTATTCTCCCATATTCTCAGTCCATTCAATGATTGGCATTTATTTATTTGGTGTTACCTTATAAGATAACAACATGATAGCCACATAACCTACTTTGACTCATAAAAAAGATTGTACATGGTAATATTTGTATAGAATATGTTATTGCTATAATATGTTGTGGTTGCAAGCATAGAGATGTTGTTTAAATAGCCACATAACCTACTTTGACTCATAAAAAAGATTGTACATGGTAATATTTGTATAGAAAATGTTATTGCTAAAATATGTTGTGGTTGCAAGCATAGAGATGTTGTTTAAATGAAAGACAATATTTCCTTTGCAAACTTTAACCTCAGTTATACAGTATATTAAGAGTACATGTATTAAGTATATTACAGTATATTAATAACATTTAGTAGACGATATACCCGATGGTCAGCCCGTGCAAGTTTACACAACTGTGTGTAATGTAAGAGCCACGTCCGCCTCACTTAACCATAAATCAAGCTGGTCTAGACCCTCAAACACGCACCACTTACCGCTCGCTATACGGGGAAACTTAAAATTGGCTGTAGTGCAGCATTCCATCTATGAAATAATTGAATGGTTATAACATACTAGTAAATTATTGGATCTTTAAGTAAAATCATTTGATTAACTTTAAAGAACAGGAATTTACTTTTTTTCAAAACTCTTAACTTTTTAAAAAAGGTGAAGGAAATGGTTAGGTTTCCTACTTCCGAAGGAAAGGCTTATAAACGTGAAGGTTTATGAGGTAAAACTTACAGTATTTAAACTGGCCAGATTGTGACACAATATGTATAACGTTACCAACGAGTTCTGATATAGTATCAATCAAGTATAGTAAAATAAAGTATACATGTCAGTTAACATGTATTCTTTTGTTATTTATGTAGGTTGATCTTCTACTGTCAATAGAGCCCGTTGTGGTTTAATACTACGAAAAAATACTACTTGAGTACTACTTGAGAAGAATAGTACATATATGGTTCATTCCTGTGAAATACCTGAACATTAATTCGATTTCTTTTCAAGAAAGAAAATGTTTTTTTTAATTAATTTTATAAAAAACCAAAATAATATAAAAGTTGATGTAACATAATCATTTACAGTATATTTCTTTATAAACAACATTCTTTGTAAATATTTCATCTGAGTTTTTTACAACCTCTTTTGATCTGTGATAGGGATTTTTAAAACTGAATTTTTATAAGAGTATATAGTGGTTCCAGAATTTTATCTCAGCACCAGGAAGATCATGCTAATAATTTTTTTTTTCTAAGAGAAACCCCTTAGTAAATTTACATTGAGTTAAGTAATTAAAACAAAAACATTTTAAACAGTAACTAACTTTACAAATATATTTTCCTATTTTAACTTTTATGATTTTCACTATATTTCTTTCTGAGGTAGTAAAGCTTGAAGGATCACGACTATTCAACAGATGAAAATATGTGTGGGTTTAAAGGATTAGCGACAGCCCAAAACTCTGAGATGATACGGAAGCAGGCTGTTAATGTTCGTTTGTTATTGCTAATTCCAAAGAGAGGTTCACTCAAATATACTGTGTAACTTTTGTATGAAGACACATTTTTACAAAGTATATTAATCGTAGAAACAAAATATGGCGAATCAAATTGCCATATTCATAATAATAATAATGAAACTTTTATATGACAATATAAATCATCCTATATTCCTAATCAAAGTGTTTTATTTATAAAAAGTGTTGATTCATATCCTAATGTATAATTAACAACGTTTACATTCTAAAATATATAAACAACTCCAGTTTAAAAATAAACAAATATAAATATACTTTTGGTCTGTACATTTTTGTGAAATCTTTCAATAGGCTAACATCTTCTTTGTTTTGATATTCATTCTTATACTCTTGAGGCTAACTAATGAATAAAAGAGTTAGAATATTATTAAAAAATTCAATGATCTGGTCCAATGATTTATAATCTGATTATTAGAAATGGTAGATTTATGTAATCTGAAAAAGGGGTTTTTCAAAAACATCATTAATACGTGAATAACTAGACATTAATTATGAATGGAAGTGATAAAGTAAAACTATTTCCATGTAGTTCAGAATGTCAATTGATTCATTCATAACATCATATCAATTAAAGCAGAGTTTTGTTGTGTGTTTTCATGTGAGAAAAAATACAATGAAGAAAAACATCATAAAATAAAAGCAAGTTGATAAATAATTTTGATATTTTCGTTTACGTAAAAATTAATTGTCTAAGATAATTTTAAAGAGGATGCTTTTCACAATCATTTGAACGTCCCAGTAAAAGTACTCCCTGACGAAGATGACTTGCGAGGGGTTGGGGTTCTTTACAATCTTCAGTGTCATATTTATCACAACTCTGACTCGTTATCACTACTATGGAACCGACTTGCCTCAAGGTTCAAAACTAACATTTAAAAAATTTCTTTTTCATTTTAGTCGAGATATTCAATATTTAGAACGGTTATAACTTCAAAGAAAAAATTACGTGTCCTGATAACTTAATTCGTTTAAATTAATTTTCTAATAAAAAATTAAAGACTAAATTTTATTATTAGTTTCGCATTATGAAGATGTAGTCGTTGAGAAGTCCTAACCATTTATTTTAAGTTTTTTTTTCAGGGATATATGAATTCAACTTTCGTTATAAAAAAAATCGACTAATATAATGTTGGTTATTGAGTGAGGTTGTGGATTCTACTCCCATTTGACTAAGGGGTGTCTCTCTTTGTGACGTGTGTATATAATATATGAATTACATTATATTTATTGAAATATTTTTTTAAATACCATTTTTTTGCAATAAATGGTATTTATTCCATACAAACATGAATTTTAAGTTATTTTGCAGTCTGCATACTAGGTGTCACGTTCTACTTTGCATACGTGATTTTTAGAAAATCTAAGGCTCAGTGTTTCACAAATTCTTCTTAACATATAATTTTATCATACTTTTCCTTTTCCAACTCCTATGTTCTTATTAAATTGTTGTGATACTTAAATTTAATTTTTTATATTATTAAGTTATATCTTATTTTACGAGATATAAGTTAACTATATAATAAAAGCTTCCCAACACTAGTAGGAATCTAGTTCATGAGAATTATTATTATTATTATTATATTATTATTATTATGAGAATTATAATTTGCATATTTTGCTTGGAATTATTATTGTCAATTCAGATATAAACCCTTACTAAAATTGTATTATCATGCAGTAATATAATCAAAAATTAGATATGGCATTATAATATGGGGATCAGCAACTCAGAGTTTGATGAAAAGAATATTTGTTTTACAAAAAAAGAGCAATAAGACTAATTCAAGGGTTGAAGAGAAGAACATCTTGCAGACAAGCTTTTAAATCATTAGGTATATTGCCATTATATTCATTGTACGTATATGAAGTCATAATGTTTGCTAGATTCAACAACAACTATTACATTACCGAATCTATGAGTTTGCATAATATTAGGGGAAAAAATAATTTAAGACAGGAATCTCAAAGGTTATTACTAAACTGTAATCTAGCTCAAAATATAGGCGCTTCTTATTTCAACAAGTTACCTTACGAAATGAAAAATATTACAGACAAAACTAAATTTAAAAACCAGCTAAAAAAGTTCTTGATTGATGGATCTTTTTACTCAATAAGTGAATTTAATGAACATTATTACAACCAATCGTAATTTATCACAAAATAAATGAATAAACAAAAGCATTAATTATCGGCTTAAATTGATTTACCTTATATAGAATATATTAACTCCACAATATTTTGGCACAGTGTCATCTCAACGTCAGAGTGAATGGATGACTACTGTGCTAAATGCTAAACAACTCATAAGCAAACTCCCACAAACATCATGCTATATCGTAAATATAATTTATATAATACTTTTTGTGTAAAAAAATCAAGAATACTAATCAAGATTTTATAAATAAATATTATTTTATCATCTCAATCAAAATATTATATTAATATTATTAAAATAATAAACTAGGACATGTTAACATTCCACCACGATATTTAGTTTCACGGTACAGTATTCTGGCGTAGTGTCATCTCAACGTCAGAGTGAATGGATGACTACTGTGCTAGAGTACTGAATTGTTGAGAAAATTCCTACTAAGATAAACACTAATTCAAGGTTCATAAATAAATATTTTTCTATCTCATTAAAAATGTTTAAAATATTATTATTGAACGATTAAATTATGATATATTAATATTCTGTGGGATCTAAAGCATTCAAGCAACCGGGCTGTATATAATGCTGAAGGTCTCTCTAAAATAAGTAAATAAAATAAGTAAATAAGTAAACTAAAATAAGTAAACCAAAGAAACTCTGTAATGTTAAATATGCAATGAAAAAAGAGTAATAGATAAATAGTATGCCATAAAATCATACATATGGATTTAAAATTCATAAATAATTCATTTTCCTAACATTTTATTGGGAAATATGACGCATCTCAAGCATCCGGGCTGTAGTGATGCTGATTGTTTCCCATCAATTGTAATTAAAAATATTATTGAAAAAACATGATGATAAAAAATAAAAATATAATGATAAAATATAATGATAATAATGATAATGATAAAAATAAAAATATAATGATAATGATAAAAAATATGATTAATCATGTATATATAGATAATTTACAAACTAATAACATAATAATAAACTTATTCATAAATAACAAATATATACATGATTGCCTTCAATAATAAAATCATAAATATTACACACTCTTTCGTCCTTGTCTGTTTTGTTCTCGGTGAGACGCCCAAATTGAAAAGGAGACCACAGAGAAAGGAGGAAGTTCAAGGAAGGAAGAGTAGAATTAAAAACCAATCAAAATTAAGGAATAGGCAAACAAACCAATGTGAATAAATGTAGAGATGAAGAAAGAAGAAGGAAGAAAGAAGAAGAAGGAAGAAAGAAGAAGAAGTAGAAGGAAGAAAGAAAGAAGACACAAAAAAAAACAATTAAAAATAATTGAAAGACTAAAAAAGTTTTGAGTATGAAATGAATTAACAATGAATTATCTTGTTGAAAAATCTGGAATTGTGAGTTTTAAATTGTGAAACACATAGAAAGACTTTTGTAAATTCCCATACAATGTAAATTTGTCAGCGGAATAAAATTTATTATTATTATTAATTGAATTGAAGAACCCATACGGAAAATTTATTTTATGTTTACGGTCTATTTCCCCTCTTATAACGGAATTGAACATTTTTTGTTTAAACAAAAATTACTTGTTTTAATTTTGGCCTTAGTTTACATTTATTCAGTCATTTTTTTTCTTTAGATTAAAGAACATTTCTCTGAAATTAAAATTTTTTTCTCTTTTTGTTCTTGTTTCCTGTATATAAAGCAGCATAGGAAAGCAACCTTTTGAGAATTACTAAAAATATTAACTTTTCTATAAACTTATTATTTGCTCCGAATGAACAAGGTTTAAATTTGTGCCTTCCTGCCTTGGCTGAATAACTGAATAATTTAGTTAGTCACCACAGAGGCCAGTTTGTTTCTAAACTTAAACATGAACTGTAACTGAGTTACAGTAGAAACATTCCGCGTTGGCGTGTGTCATTTTGGTTGACAGTATTTTTGGGTAACTTAAACAAGTTGACCTCTCTATACAAAAATATTTAGTTACTTTCAAAAATATTGTTTCAGTGACAAATGGAAATTTAAAAATTGCTTTTAAACCAGAATTTTTCCTTTAGCTGAACAGTATAGCAGAGTGGAGTGGAGTAATCGATGTTTTCCCGCTCACACAACACTGTGATCCCCTTGTAGGATTGTCCTCTAATCTACAGCTGCTTCCCTTCGATCACATTGAAGCCTCCCCTATCCATCGTAAATATATTTTATATTTTTGGTTTCTTTGCTATTTCTTAGGCATGTTTTAAAATCTATTTTAAATTAATTTTATTTATCTAATGATGAAATTTACCATTTAACAAAATAATATATTGTTTGTTTTGAAAAATTACTATAATATTTATACTTATTTTTCTTTAATAGCTCCCTACATTTTAAAATGGCAGTTTTGTCCCTCATGTGTCCCAAGAAATGCCAAATGTCTTCGTGTGTTGAGTCATAATCAGACCCAATCATTTTTAAATGTTTCATAAAAATTAAAAACATATACACAAGTTGTATATATTGAAATATATCTTAAAAACCACCATTTATGCACATTTATTTAAAGTGACAACAGTGGTTTTCAATGACTTTAGATGGTTTAGTTTTTTCATAATTTGTTTAATCTGAAGGCAAATGTCTCTTAATCTAATGCGGCCAAATTTTCTGTTGGGCAACAAGTTGTAATTGAGCAATTATACATATGATAACATTACGATTAACTTTTTGTAATAACTTCTTTGTTTGATAACGAAGGTGTAGTAATATTGTGTAATTACCAACATGGTTTATTCAAGCAACAAATTTAATATTTGGTTAAGGATTCTAACATTTATTTAACATCCTATTTGAGTAAAATCGTCCACCCAGTTCTGGACAGTTTGGAGATTGGTTTTCGACCTGTGGTTGCGAAATATCAGATAAGAGGCGTTTCACCTCCACAACAGAACTGTCTGTCGTCGTGACCCGCCCACCGGAACTTCCTCAATAAATTCTATGTCTGTCCTTTTTCGTTTTTATAACAAATTTATTATAGATACCTCATGATATTAGAAAATGGGTGACCTAAGACTGTTAACATTTGTTTGAAAACAATTATACATAGGAAAAATACTGAATTAAAAAGATAGTTTCCATCTGAGGTAATCAATAACACACATGGCACCTATGGCACATGGCATCTATGACACTTTTAACATGCATACTTAGGGAACTAATGATTAAAAAACTTCTAAGTAGTTCCAACAATCTACACAGCATTCCTTTCAAACATTTAATTTGTATAAACTTCAGGATAAAATTAATTATAAAAGCATACAATATCGTTTTTCATTTCATACTATGACTATTCTTTTTTTTTCTAAAAAGCACTGATGTGTCCAAATATAGAATCATTTATGAGACGTAATTTTTAAGCATTAGAAAAATACAGTACTTCTAATGTACAAGAAAGCTTATTGTGTGAAAAGACATCTGCGTCTCTTCGATTCTCCCTGTTAATAAACACGTAACCTAATCACAATTTGTTTAAACTTCTAGTAGATTTCCATTTAATAGAGTTGTTATGTGGAGTGAAAATTATTTGCATAATTTACTGGTTGTTGGAGTATCATACTCTTAACAGGTGTCCTATCTTATTGTATAAATCATGCAATAGTAGACTAATTTATGTTCCAAAAAGAGTTGGGGATAAACTTATCCATAGGACTTACAAATCCTGTAGTAATACCCCCAAGGATTTCTATATGGCCAACAGGAAGTAAATAGACGAAATAGCATGATAAAATCTTTTAATGGTTAAGGATGTATAACATTTTCCTTAAGTAAGTGATGGTTCTAAATTTTTACTCTGGGACAGAGAAGATACCATAAATACTTATCAGATCAATCAGTGGCTCGGAAAGATATTTAAAAAAAATATTGATGAATGTTTAAAATTTCCTTACAACAAATAACTGTTTGTTTAGTATTTAAATATAACTCATAATAAGTCTTTAGGAAGATATAAATTTCTTGACCAGTTAAAATATACTCAATTGCATCCTTACATCAGTAAAAACATCTTATGGTAAAGCAAGGCAAGACAGACAACGAGTGAGTGCACGTCATACCCCATCAATCGTTATTTTACAAGACTATCTTGTAAGATTTATTGGATAGATTTTAGGTCACTTCTGAAATAAGTAGGAAAAACCACTAGTGATCCTCATTTACGTATCTTAACAATAAATCTAAAACACTAGCTTAGTCAAAACTATGGTAATCTGTGTGATAGAACATTTCAGGGTTTCATTGCTCAATTTATAACCATACAAAACATAAACTTCCAGACATATTTTTAATAAAGCTATTTTACGTTCGTCTAGATCTATAAATAATAATAATTTCTATTGCTTCTCTTCGTGGTATTTAATGAGGTACTTGTGTAATAGTTACTGTAGAAATCACTAAAATCTTTTTTCTTCAATAACATAAGAAAAAGTTATTTTTATCTGTAACTTTTTCACATGAGAATGTTTCTAAAATGTGTTAAAAACTAAACACAATCAGCTAGTGAATTAATTTTATATTAAATATTGTATTTTTGAAAATCTTTGCACAAACATTTACATTGTCACCGAAATAATTACCAAGGGTTGCTTTTGCTTGCCCAATTTGTGTTAATTGTACATAACTCAAGCGGCTGGTATTTATAATAGGATAAAACATTGACTTTCGACCTTATGCCAGTTGCCATTTAGTGACATTAGCGTAAAATATTGCCCGTCATTCATCTATATGTCTTCATTAAGTCAACAGTTGGAGTTTTATCGCGAATAGCCATAAATTAACTGTATAATGTTTGAATTAATTTTCCTCTAAGTATGAAAAAGCATTGCAAAACGCTTGCAACTTGAGAAAATAACAATTAGACTTCCATCAAATGTCACTTTATGTTTTGAAAAATGATAATATCTGAGCTCATTTAATAATGGTTAAAATTTTTCATTAGAATAAATTTATTTTGCATGTTTTACTTAAAACTAGAGCTTAAGGAACCCTAATTTTTAATATGATAGGATGATATAACTAATTTGTAATGTGATATATGATTACCGAGAGCAAAATCACATACCCGGATGAGCGAAAAACCCCATGAATCTGACATTCTCTGAATTTTAAACCTTGAAAAACCTTTAACTGACAAGCTCTACGCCAGCGATGGTCATCGAGCGCTACAGGATATGTATTATGTATACGTACAATTTTATTACTCAAGTCTGATAACGATTTTCCCTCACTAAGACGCCTTCAAAAGCTTTCTTAACATATATTAACAAGGTAACTTTAGCAACTTATTGTATTAATAAGGTACAAGTATATCAGTAAACGAGAATCAGTACTATTTTATTCACATAATGATGCATTTAATATTATATTTATTTTGCTATGTTAAATAAGTAACTAATTACTACTGTTATATACAGTAAGCGAACAGTTCTAATGGGATCACCCTCCACCCCCCCCCCCCTACCACTGCACCAAAAAATGATAGCTCTGAGGATAATAAGTCTAATGGAGTATGAGGCTCTCTTTAATCTATTAATCAATCAATCAATCAACATTTTGTGATACTAAGACATTTTCATTTACAACATAAACTAGTGGCTTATAGGGGCAAAGGCCCCTAAAAAAATCAAAATGGTGATGTCTCCAAAAATAAGTTACAATCTATCGTCTCCTTTAAGTATTACTGTATTTTTCTCAAGCTGTATTGTGGGTTTACTCTTTTGGATTTTCTTATAAAATATTTCCTAATCTTGACGAAACTTTGTGGCGGTATCAAATCAGTAATTTATCTAATATTTTGTCTCTGTATTAAAATACAGTGGTATTTTGTGGAAAAGAACATTTGTTGTACTATTATACCACCGGACGTGCCAAAATTGTTTTAACCTTAAACATGTTCATGAAGAGTTTGAAACTCGTCTATAAAATAGTTCAATATAACATAAATCCATTACACTCCTTCACCCTGAATCCCTGTGTCCCCCGTTCCCCACACTCTCCGTGGCCCCATGCCTCCCCGTGCCCCCACCTTTCCTGACTCGTGTTTCCTGTACCCAGTATGCCCCCCGGACCCGAGTACCCCCATGCCCCCGTCCCCCTTGCCCCCGTACCCTCTTGCCCCCGTACCCCTTTGCCCCCAATGCCCCTGTGCCCTCTATGTTCCTCATTTATCTCCCGTGCCCCCCATTGCCATGCACCCATACCCCCGTGCCCTCATGCCCACCATTCCTCCCCGTGCCCCTATATCCCCATGCCTCCACCTTGGCTTCCATGCCCCCCCCCCACCCATGGTATTCCCGTGGCCAAATACCCAACGTTCTTCCCGTAGTCCCCATGCCTTTTTTGTTCCCCAAGCCTCCCCCATTCCCATCTGCCCCCCTTCACCCTTGCCACCGACGACCCTAGTGTCTTCACACCCCTGCACCTCCCCGTGGCCGCCGTGCCCCCCCCATGCCCATCATATTGCCTCTTTCCACCGACGCCCCTAGTGCCCTTGTGCCCTCGCACCCCTCACCGCCACTTTCCCCAATGCATCCCCATGTTTTCCCAGAGTGGCCCCTATGCTCCAGCACCCCTGTTCCCTCCATGCTCGCCCGTTCCTTCCTGTGTCCCTTTGTCCCCCATGCCTCCACCGGGCCCCTTATGCCCCCCTTTATCCAGTGCCAACGACACCCCTCGTGCCCCCATATCCCCGAACTCCCTGTGCTCCCCATGGGCCCATGCCGTCATCCCTGCCGACCCTCCCCGTACCTCCCTGCCCTCCTCTGCCCCCCGCCGTGCCCCCTATTTCCCCCATGTCTCCCCCGTGCCCCATGCCCCCTTTACACCCTCCTTGCCACATACGTGTCTCGTTTTCGTGCGTTGATTGTAGTCTATTTTGTCTGTTCGTTAATGAAGATATCGACATTGATTGATATATTGTTTGTTTTCGCTTATCTTGCTCATTTGCTTAAAAAGCTCCCCGTCTATGTGTATTAACGGGCGTTTATTGTTTCCCTAGGACCTGCTTACGGAAAGAAGTGGAGAATTAATAAAGCCAAAGCAAAATATTCCTTATATGGAGGTTGTCCAGTGATAGTAGTTTTAGTTTATATATAATAATTCAGTAAAAAATAAACAAACACTCAAAAAAACAATTCAACTCTGAAACTCAAACTACTAAAAAGCTAAGATCTAAAGCAGTAACGTAATAACTAAACGATATTCACTGAGTAAAGACAATTAACCATTATATCAACCATGCCACGTCTAAGACAATTTTAACTTTTGTTTATTCAGCACAAAAAATCATTCTACTCCTGTTTCCTTAATTATATAGTAGGTCACAATGATGAAATCTCCTGTTGATCCGTAATCTATTCATGAATATTAGTGCTCTCCTTTTTTATAGTGCATAGCCAATTAAAAAAATTAAAAATTATATTGTCATCTTAACTCAAAATATCTGCACAATAACCAGCTGTGTTTATAATAACAAATATACTCTGGAACATCTGCTTAATCACAATTATAGATCTAAAAATCTTCGTCCCATTAGATTAACATTGGAACTTTAAAGTTCAATGGGGCGAAGCTCGTGTAACTTTTGATAATTCTGGTATTTTTCCTTGCGTCCTTGGAACTCAATCTTAAAAATGAGCCATCATTTGTTGCCCTATATTTATTCTAACTCTAGATATTTCGTGGGGACCGATTCGCTTACGGAATTATATATATAGATTGCAGCCTACGCTTTATAAATGTATGTCTTTAGGTACAGCATTTCGTATTTCTAAATATAAAAGATTTTATATCTACATTTTCAATGGTTTCAAAATATTTATTGCTTACTGTTTGCAATTAAAATATAAAATATACATCATCTCTTAGATTGACCAAAGAATTATTTCATGCACTGACATGTAGATAAATAAAATTAAGTTGAATATTTTTTTTTATTAATAAGTAGGCCTACTTATCCTTTTTACGTTAAATTTCTTTAATTAATTTCTTATTTTTAATTATTTACCTTAATTTGTATCTTATTATTTTATTCAAATTAAAATAACACTTACTTTTTTAATAATATTGATGTGATAATTAACTAAGACATTAATAATATATTCTACCTTAGTTAGAAATGGTTTGGCTGTAAAGCAAAAATGTTGGGGAAAAGGGCGCATACGTTAATATTTCAAAGATTGTTGAGATATTTACTCCATAGCTATTTTGTTCGGAATAAATATCACATCCTGAAAGAAAAATAGGTCGAACGCGGTACATTTGCAAGACATCTAGAATAAAAGTTCACAACGCTGTTATGCCAGCAAGATGCCAGTATTTGGTAATAAGGCAGAGGGATATAAAATTTGAAGATCTTGTAACAACGGCTTCTCCTAAGAAAAGTATTTCAAACATTCTCATTCTCCAAATTTCATGACCCTAACCGTTATTATGCGAGAAATCCCCGTACTTGCTATCGAGATTGATTGTACGTGTGGTTTTAGAATATGACTCCATTGTCCAAGCTCGTTATTAATAGAATAACATTGAAGCATTTAAATCCTTCTAAAATCTCAGTATTATTTTCAAACCATTTATCTTAAAAACCTTTATAGAAATACTCAGTTTTAGTTATGTAATACCACTTATCCACAAGTTAAATGTGTTTAAAACGATTGATGAAAGTAAATCCAGGAATCACGTATAGTATAGCTTACGTGACTTGAGAATACATAACTTCACAGACAGAACACATCCTGGTTATAGTCGTTGCATTGATCCAACCGTCTTGCAGTAAACTGTTCCACTTGTTTAAATCGAATGATGACAAAATATGGTTGGATAATAAAGTATAATTCCAAGAATTGTAATTTATTAATATCGTTCAAACCTAAAAATTCATTTATTAGTAACTTGAAATGTAAAATAATGTCCTGATATATGGTTTTACACATATTCATTTATCGAATTATATTCGTGACAATTATTTACACTAATGATGGAGAGTAGAAGACTCAATGAGAATAAAAATCTTCCTTTAGCTACAAGTCATACTTAATAAATGGGCTATATAAATGGTAAATTGATGTTAAAAGTCAAAAATGGCGCTGAAATAATTGTACAAGAATAAAAAAAAAAAAAAAAAAAAAAACTGGAGATTTGGCATTAACTAAATAGAAAAGCCTTATTAACTGTATGACAAAAGCAGGCTAAAGTTCTATTCGTTTCTCCGATATTTTATCTACAACAATCACACAATTATGAAAAATAACGTCATAACTCTATGTTTTATTACTAATATTCTATACAGTATATATTTTGTGGATCGGCTTTTAATATACAACATATATCAATGTCAAAACCGCTACTCTTATTTGTTCGTCATCCAAGCACAAGGGAGGAGAAGATTCATTCCGCTCCGTGAGCAACAGGAGATCCGGTGGATCAAACTCGTAATTTGATTGGTTAACTCGATAACTCGCTCCAAACCATATAGCTGCTATTCTAGTACAAACACTATTTCCGTCATGATTCGTTGAATAAAAAAGTGCATAGGCGATTACAATTATGAAATTACATCAGGGTTATTTAGATGTAGAAAATCAGAGGTTTTGTTCATGTCGTTTATCAAGGCAACATCATAAATTATTTTAGCTTGTATGGATTACCAGGCGACTGGTCTTGAAATTATTAATAGATAATTCAATCTAATTTCCATTATGGATTAAATTGTTTTCTCTTTTCTCCATCCAATTCCAGATGGCGTCAATCACTGGGTATACGGTGTACTTCAAGGCAACACGATCGATGACCCTAGAACTGGGGTGTTCGCTACCCTATACCAGTCTCGGAGAACGGGCGTGGCTCCTTTTAACATTGAAGTAGACTTAGTCTCCTTTGGAATCTATGCCGAGCCTCATCTGTGGTGGTTGTAATTACCGACAACAAAGGTGTGTATGTTGTACTTCAGGACATGCACCTTAAGAACTAGAATGACCACTTATCTGTACCAGCCCCAAGTACTGGGATGGGCGAATGGGCGTGGCTCACTTTATCACTGAAGGAGACCAGTTTCAACTGTACCGTGCCCTGGCGGAGGAGGCCAATCGCGAGCTTACTGGGTGACTCACTCCAGGTCCCCCACAAGAAGGCAATGAGTCAGGGTGTCGGGGATTTGGGGCTTCCACCAACCTTCGGGAGTGGTTGCAGCGCACTGGCATCCCAAATTGGACGTGCAGGAACCCAGAGACTTATCCGGCTTAGAAACTACCCATGACCCATGTAAAACCTAAAATGGGGACCTCGGGATCCTGTTCAAGCCCCTGGTTCCGGCCAATCCAGATTTTAGGTTGGACTCGAGGGGGTAGTGGTTTTCGGAATGCTCGGCAGCAAGTCGACACCTACCTTCGGCTAAGGGGGAGGGGACGTTACTGCTGCCTTACTGTTGGCTTTGCTCACAAACGATAGTTGAGAAATAGGTGGATAGTGTTGCCACTGCCAATCACAGCGGTTCGTTGGATTGTGGGTTCACAGCAGGTTGAGTACCACGGGGCTGGGAGAACCCCAGACTCTGTGGGTGTTTAATCCACCCTGATGTCATTAGGGACTTGGATCCTTTTCCTAATCGTAAGATTGTTCTGATATGGCTAACGCAAGGTGCAAGTGCCCTTAAGGGCAGGAACTAAAGTAAATGGAATGGCGTCAATCAATAATTTTTAACGAAATTGATTTAGAGTTTGAGTTTTGAGTAATCACAGATTAAATTATTTTTACACCAACGCCGAAAATATGAAATCCTTGGAATCTGTATTTTGACTATATAGAACATTGATTACATTCCTAATAGCGATTTCCTTATTAAAGTAGCGGATTGAACGACAACATTATATTCTTGACCTGCTCCCATTGATGTGCAATAATATATTTTCGGCCGTACGTCTGAATATCTCTGCCAAAATCCCTCCAATGTAAATTCAATATGAAGTCCTCCTTAAGCTGCACTTTGTACTGTACGGTATTAGTCTAGTTTGTTATTAAAAATGTGTGTTCTTTGAGTCCTATTCTTTCGCCCGAATAATATTTCAACACAGCAACTGCTACCACCGTTTTAAACATTATTATTAGAGACATTAAAAAGTTAAATCCAAAATTTATTATATTATTTACGATACTCTGACAAGAATAAAAATAATAATGGAGCTGGACTGGACTGGTGAGCGGTGGAAGTAAATAACTTACGTCAATGCAATGGGTCCGAGCATATTCTGGACAAACTTATAGCCTTGCTGCCGACGGCACGTACGTTTTATTGGAATTCCCCAGCCACTCTTAACATAGTTTTTAAAGATATTTTACAAGGGGTGACGTGGCACTTAGTGCAAAAAATATAAAATACATTATAAATTGTTATGAGGTTTTTTTCATTATTCTAACATGTTTATTTCTATAATATTCATATTTCCCAAAAAATGATAGAAAGGTTTTCTCACGTCTTTAGGAGCTAACACCAATGGCAATAAATGATACATGCGTTTGGTATTAAATATAAATCTAAAAATTAGTTATTTCATCATATGATATTTCTTAGACATTTTTTCATGTTAAATGCAGCACTACTTGTTGTTACCTGAAACAACACAACCCTGCATACATTTCAAGGCCATAAAGACACTCTTGTATGCACCTCGGAGTTTAAAGTCATGACCTCGCACAGAGAATGGAGTTATGAAAACTTGCCCATTTACATACCACGACGATAATAAAACTCAGTTTTACCAACACCATACAGGAATGTACTTCTTTTATACTATTAACTGTGTATTTTTTATCAAGGCATTCAATAAAGCACATTTTTTATTTAAAAACATTAAAACTGTCAATGATAGAATACATTGAACTTACAGCATAAAAGTAGCACTTGACAAATTTATAAGGGCAATTGTTGAGTTTCATACAACTCGTACAAGACAAACTTGCCATAAACATAACACCTGCAACTAACTCGTTTCTATGATTAAATTCTTAAAGGCAAATAAGTATCAACAAGAGACTGTTCTCAGCCTTGGACAAACATTGTAGAGTCAACCATTCAATGAGTTTGACCAGATATTATTTTGTATTTATTTTTTACGGTTACACAATTTTTTATGAACACTTTTTCGAATTTCAGGTTAAGGCAGAATTTTTTTGTTCTAAATTACGTACTAAGAATGACAAATTCTAGAGTGGATAGCAAAATACAAATTAAATTCAATTAGGACAATAAAAGAAGAAGAAATACAAATAAATAGGATAAACAGAGTCACAATATGAATATTGTGTGAATATAAATAGCCAGTCTCGTATTTTTGTGACACCCTGTATTCGTTATTAACTTACTACCCTTATCCGGGGTTTAATGTAGTTTTTTTTCTCATTATTTCAACTCAAAATGATGAGTGGTATTTTTAACTTGCAAAAAAACACAGAAACAAAACCCCATGAAACGTGATTTTTACATTATTATGATTAAAAACGAACTAAAACCACTAAAAGTGTACATATCTATTAAAATTTTTAAGTTTTATTACTTACAAACTACGCTATTGATTTATGTCCATCAATTTAGACTATTATTGATTATAATGATAAATACAAATAAATATCAGAGTAATCTCCTGATAACTTTTTATTATTTTAATTAGACTTATACTTATAACTTTACTTAAACGTATTTCGGCAGTCTGTTCATGAGAGTAGTGTTGGGCAAAGAGTGTAATGACCTGTGTAAGTATTTGAAAAGTAAAAATTTAATAATAAAATAAGATTTTTCCCTTTCAAAGTTACTTAATGACATGTAAGCTTCTGTTTACAATTTAATTATCATTTTGTCATTAATTTAAATTATTTTATTATTAAAGAAAATAAACCCATAATATTTTAAATATAAACATATATAATTGTTTCATGACAAGTAAAATATCTTTTAAATGTATCAAACGATTCTATATTAGTCTCGACCCAAGACTATTTCATGGGTGACTACCTTTTATTTTCAAAATGTACGTAATTAGGCACAAAAACTAAAATAAAATATTGACTTTTTTGTGATTACTGATTAGTAAGAAAACGTTTTAGACAGTAAATCTATCTGATAATGTTATTTTTTTCTCTGATGTGTTAAGTTACATTATTTAGTTACCAAGAAACCAGATACATCAAATCCAAATTACGGTGTAGCATATTATAAATTAGTACATGTGTTAAAATTATTATGAATTATGTACGTTACTGGATACAAAGACAAAACACTCCAATTTAATTCTACTTTGTAAAAATAGGAATATCTTAAATTCGTTCTCCCATTTCTCGACAGTTTGGAGATTGGTTTTCGGACAGTGTATGATAAATATCAGATAAGAGACGTTTCACCTCCACAACAGAACTGTCAGTCGTCGTGACGTGACGCCAATGTCCCGGGAGAGGTTCTTAAATAACTTGTATATCTTCCTAGTTTATTTTTGTCATTCGTTGCATTTTAAATGCATTTATTTTTTTTAATTCGATGTATGGTCAATCTAAATATTACTAAAAAAGTAGGTAAAGATTATTCTATTGGTTGATTTTCAAACCTTTTAAAAATGATAACAACCTGATACTTAACTCTTTATATTAATGTGTGGAAAATATTATACTATAAGATGAATGTCTACATTTTTACAATATCATCGCCATACCAAAGTGTTACAATTTAAAATTATTAAAAAGGGACTGTTTTTGTTGAGAAGTAAATATATTTCTTCTATGTCAAATCTTGAAAAAGTTTACTAGACCTTAAGATGGCCTAAACAAAGACTTTAAAGCCCTCTAAGTGTTTATCGTCTATTCTTTTACTCATGTTCCCAACCTCCGAGGTCACTCGAGGGTTTAGCAATGTTCACGAGCTCGATTTAATCGTGTTTCAGTACAGTCTAAATGGTATCGAATTTGGTACCACTGTAAGCAGGAGATTCCAAGCTTCTTTGATTGTCTATAAGGCATTGTTTTTAAATGTTAGGTGATTTATAAGTCACCAAGAGTTATAAGTGCCAACAAAATATTGGTTTCAGCTAGTGATAGCCTAGAGGTTACCAAAATATGTATTTTACCACTAGTTTTAAGGTTATCAAAGGCTAAAAATTCTGTTAGTATACATTGTTAAAGTAAACTAATATGTTTAATCTAGTTTATAGCCATAAATATGAGTGATAATAAAAATGAGTGATAAAGGTTGACTTTTCATGTGTTCCTATAGAATTCGGGTATGAAATTTTTTGTCGCAGAATTTGGCCAATTGCTTATTGCCTATGGTAATTGTATATTCTTGTTCCGCATAAAATTGTACATAAAGTTTTGACTTGGAAATTTGACTATGTATGTCTAAAATTATATTTAATTAGAACAAAGTAACATATTTACTTTTTTATTTTATCTATAGAATAATTTTGGTAGTTAAAAGTAACAGCAACAACTATTTTATTGTTAGTAAATTTCATATACTTTCATACAATATATAGTTTTGTAGCCCTGTCAAGAAAATGTATTTATTATTATTTTTTTATGTCTGCTAAACTTGTAAAAAATCGCGTAACACTTGAGAGGCACTACGTTGAACACCCGGAGGATTTTTAGTGTGTTCCAAGGAAAATATTGGTCAATAACTTTCGCCCTCAAGTCTTTGCTTTTGTTTAGCTTATTTTTTACTGTGGGCTGTGATACAAAAATAATAATGCGAAGTAAATAACATTATTTTAATATTAAGTGATAGGAAGTTAATTGAAACAATTTTTTTTTTCTTTTATAAAAGGGGACCTCATGCACGATTGACGTCTAGTGCTATTCCTTTCCTTCACAAAAAAAATCACTTCATCTACACCCTTGCCCATGAGACTAAATAATTTCTATTTTTTACTTAACATAGCTTAAGTAGTAATTTAACAATATTTGAAATACTTTTCATAAACAACTGGATCGATAATGATGATTAAAGGAGGAGGAATTTTACAGCTTTGCAATTTTCAAAATTAACCATATCAATAAAAGATTCTCTAATCACCCTTTCCGGTATATAGTTAATCTTGGGTGACTACAAAATACTTCCGCTCTTTGTTAATTTAATAAAATTGTAAGTCTTTTAAAAATTAAAAATTTTTTACTCAATACGAGATATTGTAGAAAACTATTAAATTATAGAAAACTCTATTAAATTTCAGTATATTTTGTAGGATTCTTAAAATTAATGAATATTGAAAAATATTCTATAAAGTATTAGGTATGATACAAAATAGGCCTACTTCAATAAGAAATAACACAGGAGTGAAGAGGTTAAGGAAAAAATAATAAAAAGTATTGACACATTTGTTTGTTAGGATGACTTAAGATTTTAAATCAAATAGCTAAGCTTTAAGTTGTTAGTCTTTTAATGTTCAATTAACTTTCACTGACTGATTTTTTCCAAAGTATTATCATTTCTTCATATCGTGCCAAGTATTTCATTATTACTGAAAATGAAGATTTGTTTGAAAACATAGTAGGGTATAAAATATTTTTGTAAAACTTTTTAAGGTTTTAATCAAGTTGTATGGCCAAATACCCCCAAACATAGTCTATCTCCTACACATATCCCTCGTGGGCACAAAAAGGGATTGTTGACTTGACGGCTCAAGGGTTGCCGAGGGAGTTGAGATAAGGTTTGAGGGTTTGAGGAAGGGATTAAGGATATAAGTTAGGATTAACTGTTCAAAAACTATTTAAAAATGTATAAACTGGTATTAAAACGCGTTAAACAGTCTACTTAAACAGTTAAAATAAAACACTGCTGATGGATCGGTTGAGTTTAACAACTGTATAAGAATATTTAATATAAATTTCTTTTTAAATTGTTATAGTCAATTGGCAAGCTTGAATATTGTATATTATAAGGGCCTTAAGGGATTCTGAATATAATGTAATTGCATAGTTCAATTTTTTTTACTTTGCAAATGATCTACGAAATAAATAATTATAAAACTTTGTATTAGTATTATGTACAACAGTTGCAATTACAATTATCATCACAAGGAAGTACATTGTTAAACCAAATACAAACCCGTTGCTTAATTAGGTCTTAAACGTACAGGCTACACTTTCACATTAAAATACAGGTTCTAATCAAATGAGAGCTCGGCTTTGACGACAGTTGTTTTTTAATAAAAATTACACTATGTGCATAACTTTAAAGAAAGTGTGGCCATAAGTGAGTGGGAAAGATAATTAGGTCAAGAGACATAATGTATGGCCACGTTTTAAGGGCCTTCTATCTGCAGGGTGTTTCCGAACAACCTGGAAATATTTTGTATATTTGTTCAATAGGTCAAAACATAATAATAAAAAAACCATATAGACATATGTACTAAAATGCTTTATTAAGCAGATAGCTGCCATTTTGGTTTTTACACATAATAATTTTTATTTCCTTGACGGTTTGTTGTATTAAGTTCATATTTGGAATGAATCTTTATGACAGCAATATCCATTTTCAGGGAAAAAATTATTTTTATCCGATGTGTATTTTCAAAATGGCGTACATTTTTAAATTTTTAACTCAAATATTTGAAAACGGGTAAATTTTGTCATAATTTTAAGAAGGGAGACAAAAAAATGAAGTTTACAAAAAAATTATCTAACTAATTATATCAAGTTTGTAAAAACCAGATAAAAAATAATGGAGGTGTAATTTTTCTACTAAAATAACCTAAATTTGCATTATTATAATGGTAAATGAATTATTTCTGCAGAAAATTCTCAATAACTCCAATATTTGTTGTCAGATCCTTACAAAATTGTTACCATTGGTTAGATAATTTAAATTGGCAACTTTTTTGCGTCTTGTAAAATTTTGATAAAGTTTACTCTTTTTGAGTGTGATATGAGTTAAAAATTTTAAAATGAACGCCATTTTGAAAATACACATTGGAAAAAATTGTTACCCTGAAAATGGATATTGGTGTCATAAAGGTTCATGCCAAATATGAACTCAATACAACAAACCGTCCCGGAAATAAATATTATTTATAAAAAACAAAATGGCGGCTAGCAGCTTAACGAAGCATTTTAGGACATATGTTTATATGATTTTTTTAATGTCTTGACCAAAGGAACATATATACAAAAGGAATACCTTAAAGAACATATACACCCATACAAAAAATTCCAGGTTGTTCGGAAACACCCCGTATAAACTATAAATTTTTGACATACGGTGAATTGCCAAATTTAAAGTAGTGTAAGCACTTATTGTATTCAGCGTTTAAGCCATTTTTAGCCACATTTAAGCTAATCTACTTCTATTGCAACATTTTCCATTGATGTATATCTAGTTAAGTACTGTTTTGAATG
Organism: Neoaliturus tenellus; assembly: GCA_030545055.2. Taxonomy (NCBI): domain Eukaryota; kingdom Metazoa; phylum Arthropoda; class Insecta; order Hemiptera; family Cicadellidae; genus Neoaliturus; species Neoaliturus tenellus. The sequence continues at coordinate 66,082,070 of CM061532.1, forward strand.
TTAAATAAATTAGATATTACTTTAATGTCTATCAAAATGTTCACTAAACCATTTAATTGTGTTATAAATTAAAACTTTAACCTAAGAGGAGAGTCTCAGAAGGGGGTGTATATTGAAATACACTACCTTAAATCATTCTAAGCGATTACACAGGATATGATGTCCCTAGTTGATGAAACAAAACAACAATTTCAGTTTTTCCAAAATATTTTCTATGTCAGTTTTAGCATAAATGTATTCATGTGTCATTTCTTTCGAAGTTAACGCACTATTATATTTATAAACCGTTTTATTACTCTTCTCTCTACAAATTTTGAATCTGATTACCAATGCCCTACTGAAAATAGAGTATAATCAATGTAATGGGCCTTTTAATCCATCAGCCATACACCTTGACAAAGTGCTTTTTGATGACATGGCGGTTTAAAATATTAAGCACTTCGACTAAGGTTAAAGGTAAATGTTGATCAGCGTATTGTTTCATCAGTCTTTTAACTGAATTTAATTTAGTATTCTGGTCTTTAATCTTTTGTTTTATACTATTTTTTATATCATATTTTTATTCCTAGTTCCTTATACCCATGAAAGAATTTGATAAATTTGTCCATCAATTTGTAAGGCAGTATTTTTTAACTAAACGTATAACAACTTTTTCATTTCTTTAAAACTTAATTTTACATTCCAATTAGTTTCAATTTTTATCTTAATTTTTCTTTGTTGTTTCATTTTGGTATGAGGGTTAAAACTGTGTAAAACATGCAATACAGAACAAATTGTCTTAAATTGTCCATGATAAACTGTCTGTAGACGTAGATTATTAAAAGTAATATTTATTAACCAATATATGGAAGATTCTAAAAGTATTTGTCAGAGTGCAGTATGAGTATGCTTTCGAAGAATTATTATGCCTGAAGTTTGTTTGTTTACCTTGTAGGACCAGGGATTGACTTTCAGAAATGGGTTAGGCTGTGTTGTCAGAGCAGATGGGTGGGGGGGGGGGATGGATGATGGGATGATGGTGAGAGGGGGAGGGTGAGACAAGCAGTTGAACCTTTGATCGTCACTGATTACTCCCCAACTGAGACTCTGGACTTTGTCATCCTCGATCAAATATGCTTTTGGTTCAATCTTTGTCTTCTTACTACAGCTAAAAGACTTGCTCATTCAGAGTTTGCGTCAGATAACTTTCATTTATAAAGAGTGTAAAACAAAATCGAAATAAGAAACTTATTCATGAAATTAAAAATAAATAGAACAAAATGAGTGTGCTAGATATTTTTTAAATATCGGCTGGATATTTAATTAGAGAGCGGCTAGGTATTTTTTAAATGACTAGCCGTTCACCCGATCTTTTTACTATCTTTACTGCTATTGTTGAGAATTACCCATATGTCTTCTTTGTCATCTCTTGAAAAAGTTCTTAATACTAGACCTTAAGGATCAGCCTAAACAAAGATAAGGTCCTCAAATGTTTACTAGTTTACATTGTTAATGTAAACTAATATGCTTAATTAAGTTTATAAATATGAGTGATAATTAATTATTGAAATGTCACTAGGTTGACTTTACATGTGTTAGGATAGGATTAGGGTGTTTACAGTTACAACCTTCTTTTGTCACATAATTTGGTCAAATGCTTATTGCCTATGGTATAGAAATTGCATATAAATCTTTTCACGAATCGACCAAGAGTGTGATGTTACCATCCCTATCCAGGTCATTTATCATTATCAGGAACAGTAAGGGACCAACAACTGAGCCCTGCGGCACTCCGAACTTTACACACAAGGGCTTCGAATTTGCCCCTTCCACTGTACCTGTCACTTCCCGTAGGTACCAATTGGGAAATGTGGTACTCTGGATTTAATTTAAAAATTTTAAGTCAAACCGTTGGACACTGTTTCAATTACCGTAGCCTTCGGTTGTAATACGCTAACACACTCTCAAAGACGTACATGGTAATTTCCAAGGAAACTCTTGACATTTGAGTGACGACATCTTTTATTAAATTCAAAAAAATAAATTAATTACATCCTTGATATTTCATTTCATTTACATGTGCCAGTGTGGTAATTTAATTTTAGTACTATTTGATCAGACCAGTTAAAATGTTATAGACTCAAAATACAATTTATGTATGATTACTGTATCAGTAAATATATGGAATGATCTTACTTGGTTAAGATGACTTTATCTACACTGTTCCCCAATAATCGGACTCTATCCCGTACCTGGAGCTCGTCTGGAAAATAAATTCCCAGAATAATAATATGAGGTAAATTACATTAATATTTTTTTTTTTTTTTTTTTACAAATTTATGTGAAACAGTTCTTTGATAAAAAATTATTGAAAACTTATTTATACAAAATTCGTTATGAAAATTCCACATGTGCTTTTCAATGCAAAAATGAACAGGAAAGCTATCAATACTTAACATCACTATTTACATTTAAATAACAATAAATGCATGATAATTAATTATTTGGAATATTAACATATTCAAGAAAAATCAATTTTTACAGTTTCATAAGTTGACAATATATTATATTATGACAATTGAAATTATTATTACTTACTATTTCAACGAGCAGGTATTTCATGTGGGGAAACAGTAACAAAAGTGAAGAAAATTAGCTGAGTTTAAAATTAACAGACATTCTTTTTTTTTGTTTTGTTCAGCACTAGTGCCAACCAGGCAAAACTAATTTATCCAATGTAACTAACTTAAACTACCTCTTGTTATGCAATGATACTATATAATGTAAATATCTTTTTGTGAAATAAAAGTTTTAAAATAATGAAAATTATTTCCTTGTAATCAGTACAAAATATCCCCTGACCTCCTAATTTTCACTTATTTTAAAACATAATAGCATAACTCTTTACATGGACAACAAATTAACAGAACATCTTTTTTTTACATATGTACAATTTATGAAGTTAAATGACTGAACAAGAATTAAATCAAGGCAACAGTACTCTCATCTCCAACTTCTTCCAATAGTTACACTTTTTGCTGCTAGGCAGCATCAGCGCGCGGAGTACAAGTATTGCCAACATAAAACGAAATATTCAACCAAATTAAAACTTTCTTTGTGTGAAAACTTAAAGATAAGAACATTTGAAATGTTATAAATCATTACATATTTTGTTCAATCAAAATTAATGCCTTTTAAGATACTCACAAATGCAATTTTATAATCGGAATGTCTAAACAAATTACCTTTTTACAAATACAATGAATCTGCAAGTTGGCAATTCGGTTATTTTGGGTCTCACATGGTCTCACTCTCTCTCTGTCTTATGTTCGGTTTTTGAGTCCGTGTTGCATGTAGTGTTGTGTGGTTTTGTGTAGTTTTTTGTGTTTTATGAAAGTGTCAAGTGCAGTGAAAGTGTTAAAGTGACCTTGATAGTATCCTTAACAACTAAATCAATCAACCGCATTCATTCCGTTTATCATTTATTCGTCATTCGTGTCCCAATCATACCCTCGTACACTCGCATGCAGTCCTTCATTCATTCTATGCACAGATTAAAATACCCGAATTTTGTTCAAATCCAAACCCTTTGACAAAATTAATTCTTTAATTACATTCAATTACACCTTTTCCGATCATAAAATATACATATTAAATTATATGGCCTTTCTAAACTCGTTTCTATACAAACATAAACATGAAATATAACCTATCATGATTTAACAGGCATAAATTCCTTAGCTAAACCTTTCATGTTCGAACAACACTTTTTGGCATAAACAATTAGGCCTACATAACCAAAGAGAATGTAAAATATATACAGAGTACATCTCTTGGTTATTAAATCCCTTTTCTTATTTACAACTAACCAGGTTCATAAAGTTTTAAGTCAATTATGTGGGTTTTCTCACATCAGTAGGGTCTGTTGTTCTTTGCACCAAACAAGTAACATCAGTTAACCAATGGATTATCCGGAAGATTCCAATGTATCTCGGAGCTAGCTTCTTGCAAAATTTCTTGAATTTGTTGCTTAAATAATGAGTTCTGACGTAGACTAGCGAATTCAGCTTGAATGGGTGTCTTGATTTTGCCGGAGAAAATCTCAGTCGGTTTCTGTTCTGCTGGATACTTTTTCTTGTATTATTTATGGCTTTCCTTAGATTTTCCTTCCTTTCTTCAAGTGTTAATTCGTTTGAAATTAAGTTCTTCAGGTCCCATAAATTTGTCAATGTGCGGCTAAGCTCATGCTGGAACATTAATTTAAATGCACTGGTTTTGGTGGATGAATTTATAGCTGTATTTTAGACTGATCTGTACCATGTCTAATTCACTGTCCCATTCAGTCTGCTTATCATGATAAAAACTTCTTAACAAGGCGCCTAAATCTCTGAGTATGCGTTCAGTCCGATTTCCACTACTTTTATAACTGGGGGTGGTCCTGTGGGTTATGTAATTTTTGAATAAATATGCCTTGAATAGGTTGGAAGTAAAGTAACTTGCGTTGTCAGTAACTATTGTTTTTGCTATGGAAAAATTTGCAAAAACATTCTTCAATTTTTCAATTATGGCCTTTGAAGTACAGTCCTTTATAGCGTACAACCAAGTATATCTTGTGTAAGCATCTAAAATGGCAAGAACATATTTATTCCCTTTTTTGGAACGTACCAGTGGTCCTAATAAATCAATGTATAAAGTGTCCATGGCCTTTTCAACTGGGATTGATACTAGTTTTCCTTCAAATTTTCTTTGGGTACTTTTTGCCATCATACAGGTTTTACAAGCTTTGACTTTTATCTTGATAAAATTATCTAGATTAGGGTGATAGAAATATTCATTTACTCTTGCGGTAGTTCTCGCTATGCCAAAGTGACCTCCGAAGATAGTGTTATGATAGTATGTGAATATTAAATTGAATAATCTCTCTGGCAGATAAATCCTTGGCTTTCCTGCGGAGTTACGGTACATGAGAATGTTATTTTTCATAAAGTAACAATTACTATTCTCCGATTTCTTTATGCTTTCCATGATCTTGAGGCATTCTTGATCCGTTTGTTGGTGTCTTTCTAACTGTGTGAAGGCTAAAGGAATTTCTTCCACTAAATTCCAAAAATATTTTTCTTCATGATTTTTCGCAGGTGGGTGCTTAATATTTTTATGTACAATATTATTTACATCTTTGTTTGTAGTTTTTGTTTTCGCCAGATTAGTTATCTTAAGTTTTTCCTTACTTTGGCGCACCAGGGAATTTACTTCAGATTTGTCTTCTTTATTTTCTATCTTCTCATTATTTTCTTGGTTTTCTGAATATGATCTCGACAAACAATCCGCCAATAAATTTTCCGAAGAATTTCTGTGCTCAACAGTGTAATCTAAATTTAATAAGCGCTCGACCCATCTTGCCAATCGGCCTAATTTGCGCTTAGTGCTCAAAACATAGCTTAATGCTTGATTGTCTGTGATCAGTTTAAAAGGTTTGACTTCTAAGTATTGATGGAAGTGTTCTATAGCATATATAGCACTGAGAGCTTCTTTTTCATATATGGAGAATTTTAATTCCGCATCAGTGAATTTCCTGGAAAAATATGCTATCGGTAGCAAGTCATTATTTTCATTTCGTTGAAGAAGTACAGCTCCAGCTCCAGAATTCGAAGCATCTGTTTGCAGCACAAATGGCTTTTCAAAATCAGCCAGCTGAAGTAAAGGTGGGTTGCTTATGGCATCTTTTAAGGGTTGCTTATGGCATCTTTTAATTTTTCAAACGCTTCCTGGCATGCATTACACCATTTAAATTTCACTCCCTTGCGTTTGAGGCGGTGAAGAGGTACACATATGCTCGAGTAGTTGGGTATGTAACGACTCCAGTATCCGCACATGCCTATAAATCTGCGGACTTGCTTAACTGTAGTAGGCACAGGGAAATTTCTGATGGCTACTGTTCTCTCCGGGTCAATGGTAATTGTATTATTCCTAATGCGGTGGCCTAAGAAACTTATTTCTTCGCAAAAGAATTTTGCCTTTTCTGGGTTTACGGTAAGGTTATGTTCAGCCAATCGCTTTATTACTTCCTTTAAATGTGTTAAGTGACTCTCTTTATCCTTACTGTAAATTACAATGTCATCTAAAAATTTTATTATATAAACAAAATTGATATCATGAAAAATTCCATCCAGGTAACTCGATAAAACGCTGCTACCTATTTGTAGGCCAAAACTAACTCTTTTATATTGGTATTTCCCAAATGATGTACAAAAGGCTGTTAAAGGTCGGCTTTCTTTAGTTAGAGGGCACTGTAAAAAGGCTTTGTTAAGGTCAATGACTGAAAAATAATGCGCTCCTTGTAAGTGCTGGTACAGATTATTTAAATCGCCAATGGGATAATCCATTTTGACTCATTTTTTATTCAATTCAGTGTAGTTAATTACAAGTCTATCTTTCTTTGTGAGAAAGGCTGGTGATGAATATGGGCTAGTTGAAACTTCGATTATATCTTGAGATAATAAATCTTCTATGATAGCCTTCATTTTCTTAAGGTTTGGTGGACTTAAATAATAAGGCCTAATGCATACAGGTGTTTGATCTGTAACTTCTAGTTTAACTTCCAAATTCAGGGCAGCGCCAATTTTGTCAGTGAAAACATTTGGGTGATTATTTATTATACTTTCCACTTCATTACGCATGTCTGAACAACCTATAATAATTTCGTTCACAGATGAATTTTCTGGCTCAGCAAATCCATGAATATCTATTTTGTTTTGCGGTTTGAATTTAAAATAACATAGTCTCTGGTCCAAGTCTAGTATTAATCCTTTATCTGAAATGAATGGCATTCCTAAAATCATGTCAAATGGGTTATGTTGCATGACCAAAAAATTTTCTTTCCAACTAAAAGTTCCAATTTTTATTTTAAATTTGCATTTTCCCAACACATTAATTTTCTGTTCATTCGCTGCTAATATTGTACCTTCCCATTTTTCTAATGCTTTAACAATATTTAACGATTTAAGTTTCTCATATAGGCTATGTGTGATCAGATTTTTACTGGATCCAGTATCAAGTAAGGAGTTTACTATTAATTTTTTGTGTACTTCGATTTGAAGACAAGGTAGGCTATTATTTACATTTACTTTAATTTTATTATGCTTAATCCTTTTGAATTTGTTCCATCCTTTTACTAACTTCCTTAACTCAGTCTTGTATTAGTGGGAGTGATTAGGACTAGGATCTACGTGATAATCAGCGGGAGTACTAGCGTTGATTTTGTTAGGACTAGATACTCCCTCGATTATGAGTTTTTTGGAGCTCTGAAACATTGCCTGGCGATGTGTCCTTTCCGGTTACAGTTGTAACAAGTTCTTGTTTGCGGGTCTTGTGCTCTTGAGGACTGTGAAAAGTTATTTTGGTTTGCATGGGGATTGAAGCGTTGATTTTGCTGATGTGCGTTCCTAGGAGTGGAATACATAGGCCTATTTGTAGAAAACTCTGGTCTGCTGGTATTGCGATGTGAGTTACCGTTATGGTACATTTGTTCTCTTAAATAGTCATTATAACGGACATTATTTAAGTTTATGCAAAGTTGATCTAGGTCCTGGAATGTATGTGGATTATTTTCAAAAATAATTTGATTTCTAATTTCTGGTCTTAGTCCATTTTTTATGAATGAGACAATGTCACTTTCAGACAAACTGGTTTTCAGGATCTGGTTGTTAATCTTGATTTCATTTATGTACAGAGATAAAGGTTCATTGTGAGCTTGAGGTCTGTAGATTAAGTCTTGTTTTAATTTTTCTTTCAGGGTTACTGGTATGAAAGTGTTAATAATTTCTTCATGTAGTTTGTCGATAGTTTGTCCTTGACCTTTGCATTGCAAAATTTTGGTACTTAGGGGTGGTGTAGTATAACTGGGCAAAATTTCGAGCAGTTGCTGATCCGTTAAATTGGTTTCAGTTCTGATTGTAATTAGATTTCTCAAAAATGACAGTAAGGGTTTGATTTCTAGCCCGTTGCATACAGTGATTTTGCGCAAGTAGGCTTCTGCCGGGTTTGAAAGTTTATTAAAAATTTTTATGCTTGAGTCTACTGGTAGCGATCCAAGTGACGGCAAATATGTTTGAGGCATGTTTGTGTGAATGAATTGTTTGTCATGCATGTTAGCGTTTTGAAGGTTAGTTTCTAAGTTCTGATTTTTATTTTGGTTGGGTTCCGAAACGCTGTTGTGTTCATTTGATTCTTCCTTACTAGTTTTTATAGGAGTGGATGTTTCACTAGGTTTATTAATTCTTTCAGCGCCTAATTCGAGCTTATCCGACAAATTTTCCTCTTCAATTAGTGACTTGTTGAGGTTCTCTTGATGTAACTCTAATTCAGCTTGGGATACTTTAGCCTTTGTTATGTCGTCAAATTTAGTTGTTAAAGAGGTTAGTCTTTGTTTGTGTTTTTCTAAGTCATTGGCATTATTTACATCTAATTTACAAGCGGTTAGGTTATTAGTCCTAAGCTTTAGGTGACTAAGCTTTGCTTTAACTTTTGCTACCTGTAAATTGGTGACTTCTTCCTTAGAATCTTCAATTAGAATATCTAAAGCATCTAATTTGTTCTGGATGGTTTTAAATTCATTAGCTAAAGTTACCTTACCGCTAAGGTTGCTCACGTCTGGTCGAGTGTCTAGGATTTGTCTTAGCTGTTTCCTGAGGGCTTCTACATTGTCATGTATTGTTTCATGTCCTCTACATAAAATTTCGTACTGCAATTCATCCTTGCTGAGGTAATTAAGATTAAATTTTTCCATGTCGGAAAATTAATTTCTTGTTAAAATTACCATAGGCTATAATTTTTGAGCTAAAATTTTTGCAATTGAAGTATGTCACTTTTAACAATTGACTTAGCCAATTTTTTCTTGGGGTGGTAGAGTGAAGTGCGTTTGGAAATGTCACTGGTCCTAGGTTCGTTAAAGACTTAAATAGCAGAGTGGCGCACTTTTTGTTGTTGAAATTACCATAGGCTATAATTTTTGAGCTAAAATTTTGAAATTGAAGTATGTCACTTCTAACAATTGACTTAGCCAATTTTCTTGAGGGTGGTTAGAGTGAAGTGTGTTTGGAAATGTCACTGGTCCTAGGTTGAAGACTTAAATAGCAGAGTCGCGCACTTTTTGTACCTGTCACTTCCCGTAGGTACCAATTGGGAAATGTGGTACTCTGGATTTAATTTAAAAATTTTAAGTCAAACCGTTGGACACTGTTTCAATTACCGTAGCCTTCGGTTGTAATACGCTAACACACTCTCAAAGACGTACATGGTAATTTCCAAGGAAACCTCTTGACATTTGAGTGACGACATCTTTTATTAAATTAAAAAAAATAAATTAATTACATCCTTGATATTTCATTTCATTTACATGTGCCAGTGTGGTAATTTAATTTTAGTACTATTTGATCAGACCAGTTAAAATGTTATAGACTCAAAATACAATTTATGTATGATTACTGTATCAGTAAATATATGGAATGATCTTACTTGGTTAAGATGACTTTATCTACACTGTTCCCCAATAATCGGACTCTATCCGTACCTGGAGCTCGTCTGGAAAATAAATTCCCAGAATAATAATATGAGGTAAATTACATTTAATATTTTTTTTTTTTTTTACAAATTTATGTGAAACAGTTCTTTGATAAAAAATTATTGAAAACTTATTTATACAAAATTCGTTATGAAAATTCACATGTGCTTTTCAATGCAAAAATGAACAGGAAGCTATCAATACTTTACATCACTATTTACATTTAAATAACAATAAATGCATGATAATTAATTATTTGGAATATTAACATATTCAAGAAAAATCAATTTTACAGTTTCATAAGTTGACAATATATTATATTATGACAATTGAAATTATTATTACTTACTATTTCAACGAGCAGGTATTTCATGTGGGGAAACAGTAACAAAAGTGAAGAAAATTAGCTGAGTTTAAAATTAACAGGACATTCTTTTTTTGTTTTGTTCAGCACTAGTGCCAACCAGGCAAAACTAATTTATCCAATGTATCTAACTTAAACTACCTCTTGTTATGCAATGATACTATATAATGTAAATATCTTTTTGTGAAATAAAAGTTTTAAAATAATGAAAATTATTTCCTTGTAATCAGTACACCACTGACACAACCAGCTGCCTGTCTGAAAGTTATGACTTCAGTGTCTTATAAACTGTCCCTTCTATGCCATAGCCTTTCAACTTTTCCATGAGGATCTGGTGATCTACGCCAGTCGAAAGCATGACTGAGATCGCATATGGTAAGAGCTACTGTGTGACCTGTTTCGAATGCCTCTGCTACCAAGTCAGCCAATGCCTTGACAGCACTGTTGTTGACCTACCCCTCGGAATCCATACTGGCCATCAGAAAGGAGATGGTTGTCTCTAAGTGTTCAGAGGGTTGTTTGTGCATTACAGTCTCAATGACTTTACCCAGCACTGGGACTAATGAGATAGGTATGTAGCTTCCTTATGGAGTATGAAGTTCATAGGTATGGAGTTCATTCCTGTCACCTTTCTAAAAACTCGGTACTGTCCTAGACACTTTCATTCATTTTGGGATATTCCCAATTTCCAAACAGTTGTTTATAGCTATTGCTAATGGGACAGCCACTACATCCACTACATCCTTCAACCATGTTGCTGACATCTCATAAAAGTCTTGACTTAGAGAGTTTTAAAACCAGCAACGATTTTTTAAATTTCTTCTGGGGATGTAGGGTGCCAAGTTTTTAGAGTGGTTAAATTTGGATTCCCTTGATAGCGAGTATGTCTCTGCACTTTCAGGCCACTTAAAATCAAGTTAACTGATTCTATGAAAAAAGAGTTAAAACTGTCTGGTCCGTGAGGGAGCTATGTGAGGTGAAGGGTTTGGTAGCTGAAGGGATCACATTCCAAGCAGCCTTACACTGGTTATTAGCAGAAGTAATGAAATTAACGTTAGCGGTTTTCTTTGCTTCTCTTATCATTCGCTTATATAGTCTTTTCTGGACAAGGTACCTATCTCTATCTACAATGGAGTTTGATATTTTAAAACTATCTTATATGCCAGCATCATGTTCTTTATGTCAGCCATTTCTGGGTGTACCATTCCCTTACAGCTACCACATCTCTCCAATTGGCTTCCTGTTAGTCTGAGGCTTTTTGACTTGTACTGAAAAGGAAGTATTAAATTCTGCATTTAATTTATCAAAAAACTCTGAGAAGAGAGAAGTTTCTTTGTCTGAGATTGACTCAACTGGCCACTGAATGTTTTGTAATGACAGTCTAAAACTACCTATTACTTGGTGATCTATTTTCTAGAGTCAAAAATATAATCAGCATGCCATGAAAAACTAGCAGGACTTACCCAAGTCGATGAAGGCCTACTCCACCTCATAATCACAGCAGCGTGGTCGGCGATGAATGGTTCCAGGACAGTTGTCTGGCGCTCACTTGTAGAAAGGTTTGTGGTGATATTGTCAATGCATGATCGCCCTCGAGTTGGTTCTGTGGTGGTGATGTACAGACCATACACCGTAAGGAGATTGAGTAGAGTTTGTTTTTCTGGGTGGTCACCAATAAAGTTCACATTGAAATCTCCATTACTATAATTCTGACGCTCTCTCTTTCTAGTGAGAGTAGCCAATTTTCAAACAGTTCATAAAATTGGTTAAAATCTCCACTGGGAGAAAAATACACACATACAATAATGGCATTTAGACTCTTCACATATACAGCTACAATTTCACAATTAAAATCAGAACAGAAAGAATTAGAATCAGAATATTTATTACATCAAAGTCTAGACGAGGGTCTATGTTTATTGCCGCCACACCACAATGAGCATTTCTTCGACAATATATGCTAGCCAGTGTTAGGTTAGCCAGAGTGCTATAAAATTCTGTTTCCTGGGGTACGAGCAGTGCTCACATAGACCAAGCACATTTAGGTTTTCATCTTCGACAAACATTGATAGAATTGTCTCTTTTCCTTGAAGACTTTGTACATTTAATACACAACTCTTGTGTCAAGAGATGTAACAATCGACAGGGCACAGGAGGGGACAAATCAACAACTGACTGATGCCGGATTGTGGTTTGAAGAGAACGGTCTCAGCTGAATCCAACCAGACACACCCCTTGTCTGTAGTATGGCAAGAAACGCGCCTCAGAGCCCTCTGTCAAACTTTTAGGCTTTGTCCTGGACCGGAAGCTCGTGTGGAAAGACCATGTGGTAAATGCTAGTAGTAGACTCTCCCGTGTCCGCTACTTGCTTCTCAAACTCCGCCATCTTGTGACTGAGCCGTACTTGGTGACTGTTTATCACACAATGTTTCATTGCCACATCAACTATGGCATACTTCTTGGGGTCATGTTTCAGGCTGTGAAGAAGTCCTTAAACTGCAGAAACGGAGCAGTAAGGGCTAATGACCTTCAGCGAGCGATTAGACACACTGTAAACAACTTTTTATCAGACTGGGCATACTGACTATTTATAGCCAGTATATTCTAACTTGCCTTCTGCATGTTAAAGTTAATAAAGCCAACCTACCATCTAGAGAAGCAGTACATAACTACAACACAAGACGGCGAGAGCACCTAGATATCACAGGGCAAGATTGAGTAGGACCCAACATTCTTATGCAGTTGGCTCCCTGAAGCTCTACAACAAACTACCACCAGCTATCAAGAATCTTAATGAAAAAAGATTTAAAAGCACACTGGTTGAGTTTTTTTTTTTTTCTAAGAAGAGGCCGTATTATGCGGTGAAAGAATTTATGGAAGATCCATTGACAGGCCTAGGAGCAGTTGTATAGGGCCTATCCACAGCCTAGTTTTTAAGTTATGTGTACTTGTTTGCTCGTGTATGTTTTTTTCTTTCTTTTTTTTAGTTAAATCGTTGACGCTGTCAATCCCCCAGTGGGGGCAAAAAATGAAGGTAATGGTAATGGAAATGGTAACGAATTAATATAATAGGTTTTTCATAGAATCTAGATTTTGTTTTAAATTGAAACATCTGACAGATATGTTTGTCAAACGCTTTTTATTGGTTTTCTTTTTTGGAAACAAATATATCAAAACATTTTAATTTTTGGGATAGAAGTTAAATGTTATTAATACATGATAAGAGTAAGAAATTTAAAAGTATTTACAACATTTAATTCAATTAATTTGAGATATTTTGTTTAGATGCCAATATCCAAACCAAATAAAACAACTCCATGCCTGTCAATACCACATGCAACACAAGTGTGTATTTTTACTTTTGATTAGTAAATATTAGGCCTTTTAATAATTCAGTTTTTCATCATTAGATTTTTACCTAGGCATATCTTTAGTCATCCAGAGTATAAGGGATTGATTATAAGGTTTGGACAATTTATTAACATCGTTGGTTTTAATTATACTATTTGGTGGAACGGATTATCTGAGCTTTCCAAAACTATGACCAATAAATACAGTACCTTTAAGAGTCATCTTCACCCTTGTAACAACACTGAAAACATGCGTCCGTATTGCCCTGTTTCGGACGGTGTTTTTTATATTTATTGGTAAAAGTTATGTTTTATTGTAGATTAAGATTAGATCTAGGTCTCTCATACCTGATATGTGAGTAAAAGTTAACGGTATGAGTACAAACAAAATCTTAAAAGTAAGGAAAATCCAGTTACTTTGCGACGTCACAAAGAGTAATATTTTTTTTAATTTTCAAAATTTTGAAGTATGAGGGACATAATACAACTATTCAACTAAACACTTACCAAGTTTAAAGGAAATCGATTGAAAAACAGCGTCCGAAACTGGGGACTAAAATACCATGTTATGCATAAAAGCCGTATGGTTAACATTAGGCCTACCTACTGCGCAACAATGGGCTACTAGCCCAAAGGTGAAGATGACTCTTAATATTAATATTTCGAACCAAGAAATCAGTGCATTTTTCTCACTCTATTTTTTTAGAGTTAAGTAACCGTAACATTTTCCTGCCAAGGGTTGTTAATTCAATTTTATGTAAATCAAAACGATTAAAAAAAAAGTCTTATAAATTTGTTTTGTGGTCTACTATAATACGTTTAAAATTAAATTCACAATCTTGTTTCTGTAAGAAGGCTTTCTACCAGAAATTTTACAAACTCTACATGCTTTGAACACAAAAAATGCTTAATCGGTTTTTTCTTCGACATTTTTATATGATAAAAGTATAATAGGATGTTTTGTATAAATTTGGGAAAATGTTTCTATTCAAGTGTACAAGTACAATTAATGTCAGTTATGCCTTTGAATTAACCCTTAAACGGTAGTGATTTTTACAACAAATGTTAAATTGTGCGATTAATGGCTGGTCTAGCTATGTTTTTATAATAATTTAAGACGTATAATTTTTTCAATTACTTTCCTAGATTCCTCTTATTCGTTTATAAAAAGGCGTTTGTCCCCTTGATACTTTTTGGGGACGGGAGCGGGCGTTTACTGAAATTTGCCGGTGTCACAAAATGTTGATTGATTGATTGGTTAATAGATTAACGAGAGCCTCACACTCCATTCGACTGATTATCCTCAGAGTTGCTGCTCAGGTGACGTGGGGTGATCCAATCAGAAGTGCGCATGTACGTTGTATAAAGTGTAGTAATTCAGATAATTGTATACATAAATCCATTAATAAAAAGGATCCGATTAATTTTTATTCAGTTTATTTAATATACGCGATTCAAAAAACTTAATTAATAAGTAATTTAATTATATTAAAAATATTTATGTATACATATAAGAACTTCTAACCAATTACTTAATTGGATTAACGTAAAAAGGGTTTTTGTAGTAAAACATTTTCCAAATAAAAAAGAAAAATAAGCTTGGAAAAGAAAATTAATATCAAGGTTAATATGGTGTGTTAGTGTATGGAAATTATAAAATCAACCTAGTTTTGGTTGTAATGAATAGTATTGAATGATTGACATTGTACTAACAATAATACTACCACCAAAATAGATTACAGCTCTGTGGATCATGGAGGGTTGTAAGTCATGTGAGGATTAATTTAAAGAGAATCTGAGGTGTTGCATTCCATCAACGCAACTTATTTTGTATTTGCTGGGCGTGTTAAAAATATCCTATAGGTAACATTTAAAGTTATATCCCAGGTTTTCGATCAAACTCCTGGCTTAGATCTTATGATTTTAGCTTTCTTTAAATCAGTGAAATTGAAGTTATTTAGGGTTAAAAAATATAAAATATAGATAATAAAATGGAAATGGGTGAATTTTTGGGTTTTACTTTTACGATTTCTCATTATCTTCTTGAGGAGTATGGATAAATTATATTTTAATCATGAGTTCACTTTTGAATTGTATCGACTTTCTCTTGTCAGAATAACCAAAAACGTTTTATACTTGAAGCAACAGATTAAATGTTTTGATAGCTATATTAGTATTTGATTTAAATAGATTGAAGTCAAAATCTTATAAATTTTTAATAACTAACATATTTTTAATTTAAAATTTGGTCTCTTTGTGAAAATTCCACATTTTTTCATAAACGTAACCAACAGGATATTTGAAAATGTTAGAATGTGTCTTTAATTATTTCGTGTATAAGTGATTCTGATAACTAGTCTCAAAGAAACTTTATTTTCATTTTAATACAACTACTGTAGAATATTCAGGTTAGTATAATATTTTAATTATTATAAAATTACAGTGCAATATAATATTGAGTTTTGGGTTATTGAAAACTATTAACCCTGACGTATCTGTAAATTCCAGAACACTTGAGCTACGGCGTGGATTGTTTAACGGGTGCGTCACCAGATGGCATCTGTCATAAGGTCAAAGGTCATGTGTCATCCGGCTGTAAATAGTATCCGCTAGATTTATACACAACCAAAACTACTCGACTGAGCGAAACGATAGAGTTAATCTTTAGCAGTATAAATATACTTTTAATTGTTATTTAAAACCACTCTTTAAACATTTAAAATTGAATTATTTTTTATTATTCGTCATATTTTAAGAACGTGTGAACAAAGAAATTACTTTACAATGTATATTAATTATGAAATGTATTGGTAATTTAATTATGAACACACGGAAGGAACTAGAGTAAAAATCAGTCATAAATGTCAAATATATTTACCGATCAGGGGGTAGACCGGGGTACTTTGTCACAATTTTTACTTTTTATTTTTTTACTCACTTCATTTAAGGCTATGACCCAATACTAATGCATGATTACTAACTTTATACTCTTATGAGTATTAGGTATTTTTTTCTAAATCCTACATATTTTCAAAGTAAATGATTCTAATTTTTTTTGTAACCCTTACATCTGTGACAAAGTTCCCCATATATGGGGCACTTTGTCACAGGGCATGGGGCACTTTGTCACATGAATTTTTAATAAGATATTGGCGGAATATAAAAATAGATAAAAAATGTATAACTAATTATCTATACTTATTTAATACGCTAAGGGTTTTTTTGTCTTGAAAACTCCTCCTACAATTTTCAACCGATTTTCAAGTTTTTGGTGTCGTTGGATAGGGCTTGGTCTGCAGTTGTTTCCGCCAAAAACTGATGAGAATCTGACGCATTAATTCGCATTAATACGGAACGATGTGAATTATAGTGGAATTCTGCTCATCTACAGCATCATACCTTTCTAACGACATGTATGGATTTCTCATACGATGCACTCAAGCTGAAAAAAAGGAATATAAGAAACACGCTTGCCTATTAATAGACGAGTCTTTAGCAAGGTTTCAGTAAAGCTAAGTAGGAAAACATGGCATCAATATTATAAGATATGTCTAATAGGAGGATTATCCATAATGCATGATTGCTCAAGTAGACTACCGCATCCCTCAGCACAATAATTGGATGTGCAATTTAGCTGATCCAGTTCTGAATCTATACTATTTCCATTTAATAGGTTGCTTTACGTGTCTCAATATTCAATGCCATTTACAAATTGAATTGAATTGAAAAAATCTTTATTGTTCACACAACAATTTACAATATAAATACAATTTAATATTAATACAATTTACAATTTTTAACACAAAATACAAATTCTAATTATAATAATATATAAACCTATTTCACACATTACAAAAATCATAATGTTTTCGAACAATAAAGCCCTGAGGTTATAAAACCTGTGTGGGAATAGTACATATATATCTTACATTTAACTGTCTCGCAGTGAGAAAGTATGCCTGGTCGGTTACCAGTACCACCTAATGGTCTTATTCTTACAACAAATATAAATCAAAACATACATTGGCTTCATTTAAAATTCAACAACATTAAGGGAAAAAATCAGTTACTAACTAAAATCAGTACAAGATTGAAAAGGAAACACATTAATCTGGTCAAAGTTAATAGCCTATAATATACAGTCATTATGGAAAACAGTTTATACATCTGAATAATAATATAATAATAAAATGTTATGCATAAAAACATTTTAACATAACTATACTAAGGTGGTAAAAAATCTATTAATATCAATCTCCTTTATTAAGTAATCACGGGTCAATTTAATAAATTTATTCTTATTTGAACATTCTTTAATATAATCTGGAAGTAAGTTATAGAAGGTAGGTGCTAAATATAAAAAGAATTTTTTTGAATATAGATACTTTAGGCTTGGGAACGTATACATTCCACTTATTCCTCAACATACTGTATTTTTGATCGCCTCTATTTGCCCCACATCTATCAAAAAATATTTTTTAAACCTAAAAAACATAAAGATTTCTTATTGGTAAAATGTTCAAACTTTGTAAAAGAGGGGAATAATGTTCACTTTTAATTTTGTTCAATATTATTCTAATGAATGCTTTTTGCAATATAATAATAGGCTTGAGAGTTGTGAAATACGCTCCTCCCCATATTTCTATTCCATATTCTATTTTTGAATTTATGAAAGCAAAGTAAATTGATCTCAAAAGCTGAGTATAACATACGGGTCGAAGCATGTAAAAAATGCGAACATATTTTACAAGCTTTGTCTTTAAGTAATTCATATGCTCTTTCCAACAAAGCCTACTATCTACCAACAATCCCAAGTATTTTATACTATCAACTTGCTCAAGAGCGTGAGAATTACAATTAATTGAATTTATGGAGAATTTAGTTTCATGATATTTTAAAGAACTTATAAAAGATGTTTGTTTAGTGAGATTAAATATTATGTATTTTGTTTTGGGGCTCATGACCATTAGATTTTTTGTGAACCACCATCTGAGAGCATTCACATCATGTTGCATTTGTTCCTTAAGCTCAAAAAGTGACTCCGCTTGATACAACAGCGCGTATCATCCGCAAATGCCACTAAATTACCCCTAAAGTTACCATTGCATAAATCGCTGATATAAATCAAGAAAAGGGGTCCTAACAAAACTGAACCTTGCGGTATTCCACAATTTATTTCCCCTAAATCACTCAAAACATTATTTACCTTAGTGATTTGACTTCGACCTGACAGATATGACCGGAACCATTCCAGGGGTATTCCCCGTATCCCTGCTTGATACATCCTAGGTAATAATATTTCGTGATCCACTGTGTCGAACGCTTTCATTACATCAACAAAAATGCCTGCACTTATTTTTCCATTATTAATTGTTGTGTACACTTGTGACATGAATTCAATTAGCGCTGAACTTGTATTTAATTTACTTTAGAAGCCGTACTGTTTTTTGCTGAAAAAATTATGTTTGTTTAAAAACTTTACTAGTCTAACTTTTACTATTTTTTTCAAGTATTTTTGAAAAAATTGATAACAGGGCTATTGGTCTATAATTACTAGGATTTGTCTTGTCATTTTTCTTAAATAATGGGATAACGACAGCTTTTTTCAATTTTTCTGGAAAAATGCCACATGACATGCTTAAATTAAAAATATAAACTAGTATATCAACAATAGACTCAGATATCTCTTTAATAATTGAGAGAGTTATACTGTCATATTCTGGTGCTTTATTATTTTTTAACGATTTTATGATTAATATGATTTCTTCCTTACTTTTAGGGTAAAAGAATATTTATTCACTAGGTGAGCTACTTGTAAACATGTTTCCATACGTATCAAATTCCTCATTAATACTAGCACTGTCCAAAATTATTTTTTCTCTCAAGTCATCAGCCACTGTGCAAAAAAATCAT
This sequence comes from Neoaliturus tenellus, assembly GCA_030545055.2. Classification (NCBI taxonomy): domain Eukaryota; kingdom Metazoa; phylum Arthropoda; class Insecta; order Hemiptera; family Cicadellidae; genus Neoaliturus; species Neoaliturus tenellus. The sequence continues at coordinate 66,101,235 of CM061532.1, forward strand.
TTAATACGTTTGCTACTTTAGTTGGGGTTTAAATAACTCTTACTATAAATTTATAGTATTACTTTTAATTTTCTAAAACCACAGGAATTGAAAGTTTTTTTAGTATACAACATTCTTATACACCGACTTCTTAGACACAAGAAACTTCTAAACATAAAAAATAATATTTATTTTACAACGGACAATTACTTGAAAGTAAAATATGAAAGTAAGACCGATATTCGGTAAAGTGAAGTAGAGGGGGATGAAACATCCTTTAGACATTTTAAGTGCTTTACAGCCTCCCCTGCACTCTCCATTGGGGAGTCCACCCTTCATTTGTATTCCTGAAATTACATTTTCTAAACCTTGCATATATCCATTAGAAACTTCACATCCATTACTGACATTTTTACATAGCTGAAAAAATATTGCTATTGAGATTGTCACCTTTTTACTTATCGGCTACTTCACTCTTTATAATGTTAAAGAGGTTTTGTAAATTTATTTGATAATTGATATGGATAAATTAATGAATAAAATACACATAGTTTTAGCACGTTATTTAAATAGTTTTATCCGGATCTAAACTATACTTTACATGTAAATTATACTGAAAGGTTACATTATAATGTATTTAATTATTACATTATTTTTTTTAGATTTTTACTACGTTTTCATTTATAACCTTGAATAACCACTATTTTGACATTCAAAGCATAAGTGGGTAGTAGGACCCACTTTGCCGACCAACAGTGCACGTTTACGAAGGGTTCAGAACGGTCCAGTTACCATTTGTCATTAGGTTCGAAGATCAAGTTTACCTGAGGCAATACTGTGATTTTTATTGGGACCGGTTTAATCGTAGCACAATGTATATCAAGTGGCAAGCGTTTATACACTAACTACGAATACTCTATTCGTACGCAATTTTCGTACTCTATAATACCCAATTTTGCTGTCACCCCAAGGAAAAAAAATTATACAGTAAATGACAGAAGTAATGGGCTTAGTGGTTGTTCAATATGTAAAATTTTAGTGGTTAAAGTTAAAAATTTACATTAATGTTTTATTTTAAAGATTAAAAGTTAAAATTAAAGAAGGTTTTAGGAAAATTATCGACCTCTTAAAAAATATTAAATAAAAACAGGTATTTAACCGTTGGAATTATTAAATTTTTATAATGCGTAGGCCTACAGTACAAATATTTTCTACATAATTGACTTATAAACTATAAGAAATTTAAAAAAGTAAGAAACTATTTAACAAGAGTGAAACTAAATTTTTATGTAAGGTGCATGCAAAAAACTAGTTTTTAACAAGTCAAAATGTAATAAAAGACTATTTATTCTGAATATATTTTCTTTACACTTATTTAACTTAAGATAGGCCTACTACATCGTTAAGGCATGAACATTGTATGAGTTTTGTTAAAATTATAAGATGATTTTTCTACTGTAATATCATCTTAGAATTTTAACAACATTCATACATCATTCCTTGTAGAAAAATGTTAAAATATTAATTAACAACAACCATAATAATAATGCAAATTGCAATTCATGATGAAATTTAATGTCAATTTTAGAAATAACTCTTGACAAAAAGATTTTTGTTATTTAATTTACTACTTTTAGTAGACGGTGTTAATCTACACAAATTATATTAACGCTCTTGCAGATTAATTTCCACATTCCATGTTAAATCCCATAATCCGCTTCTGTAAATCATAACTTAGGTCCGGGTGGCTGAGATTTCACTTCTAATACAAGTCCCCTATATTTAAAAATCGTTATAACCCTTTCAATGTATCACAAATTGTGTAAATAAATATGTAAAAAATTGTGAAAAGAGATCACAGTGAATACTAAAATTCTTTCTTAACTCTTGCGATTCTTTGGGTAATTCAATTCATAGGAAAATATCACAGATTTATTCAACCGATTCTTCATGACAAATGAGTTCAACTCTAAAGAATGACTAGGTTTAAAGTTCAAAAATATCCATTTTATATAATTCACAATCATAACTGATGTGGCAAGCAATATTTTTAAATTTACTTACAAAGCAACTAGTGATATTTATCGATCTTTACTGATAAGACCGATGATGTATTTTTTAAATATATTTTAGTAGCAGAGAAAATATTATTTTAATCACTCATGTACCCACAAAAAAATCCCTTCCCCATTTTGGACACTACCCTTGGATCCTCCCAAAATGAATCCAACTACATCACACAAAGCTGTCATGTGGCCTCCGTTTCCAGTACGGATGACGAAAGAATATAATATGTGTCCGCATTAATTTAACGCTCGGGCACTAAATGCAATTAGTTGAACCGATCCTGCTGATTCTGTGCAGTTACGACTGAAAATGGCCACTATCCGACAAGAATAGAGTCAAGAAATTGTCCACCCTTACCATGCCACAGTTACACAAAGTTTTTACTTGCTTGATGAGTCTTGCAGTCCATCGACCGGGACTCTCCAGCTCCCAGTTCTCCTCTCGTGTCCGATGGGCTCACTGAAGTTCCTGTGCTCTTGCCTGGTCCTTGCTTACATAAACTTTATTGTGACAGATCTCCTTTCTCTTCCGGGCCCAGAGATGGGCAATTATAACTCCAGCGATTACCAGGATAGCCGGCTCGGACACTGTACCATACGCGGATGCGACCTTAAATGCTGCAATCGAGCGAGCCTGATCAGGAATACTTCTTTAGTGAAAGCATTTCCCTACACTTCGAAGCCATATATGAGTACGGATCTGTGCATCATCAGTCTTCTTCTACTCAACCGGGGATCTCTAACATTGGCGATAATCTTGCTGATTTGAGCATCTCGCGTGGTCTGGACCACTTCTTATCCCACTTTCAGCGGATCAATGATGTCAATCCGCTTCTTGGTTAGAATATTTAGTTAGAATATACAATATAACAAAAAATATATAAATTCTTTCAATTATTTAACAAGTAAAATGTATCTGATATTAGTTAAACTGACAACTGGCTATAATATACAAATTTCTAACTTCTGGATCACTCGTAATATTGTCTGAAACTGATGTTTAATCCAGTGTGTTAGGGTAGCTGAGTGGTTAAAGAGATCACATTATAATTCAAATGCTGCAATTTCGAGTCTGAGAAAAGTTACAACAATTTTGAAGATACACAACTGGACCCACATTATATCCTTTTTTCATTGGGCTGTAACGATCCTGCCAAATGAATCAGCTGGTCTTTGTCAGTAACAAAGCTAATTGTCACCCCATTAAGGGAGTTTACTCATCTGACCCATCACACTCAGCAGACTTGCCTTTCAGACATTTTCACCCTAAAATACACATCTCAGCTTGCGTCAGTGTCTTAAGGAAAGTATCATTAGTTCATATTTACAATAAAGTATTCAGTGATAAAATCTTCACTTTAAAAGAATAAAGTTGAATATAGTAATAAATCATATTTTTTAGTATTTTATTTTTATTTTTTTAGTTTTTAATAGTTTTTAAGGCTAGCATGCTTTTTACTACCAGGGATTCCCTAGAAGAAAACCTGTGTGTTATTCAAAATGTACGGAGTGAGTGTACATTCTTCACTTACCTCCTACTTTTTTCCAGAACAGAATGACTAAGATTGTCGAAAATTTACGAGAAGGGATGAAACATATGGGAGTTTTTTAACAATTTATTTTGGGATATTTTCACTCATTGACATCAATAAAAAATGGTTACGTTTTCAAATTAATCCGAAATATATTAAAATAACTAAATTCAAATATGTTTACGGTGTTTTTATACAATATTAAGTTCAGTAATCATTACTAAAAGGTTTCAAATTATTAATTTGTGCGTTAGCCAGAGAAATGATTTTAAAACAACGTCATCTGCTTTTTATTGCCATCCATATTTTGTAAATAAACAAATCATATTTTTTCTTAAATTATTTTTAAGTTCCCGGATTAATTCAATAGGCAGACTAATTGCTTCTCTCCTTGTTAGTT